>JAGDQP010042966.1:0-16372 GCA_022664845.1 Lepisma saccharinum
AGTGTTTGTTTGCTTAGTTCTTGTTACAACTCTACAAAAATGCTATTTTATTTATAGAGCCTACTGGAGCACGAGACGAGTGTATTAACACTTTTAAAAGTTTTGTAGTCATTAAGTACAGTTTTGGATACTCCTTTTGCAGTCCGTATCCTGTGAGATATGCAACCTAACAATACTAGTAAGATACTTTGCTTTTGGAAATGTAGTCTAACATCCGAGCATATCAGACAATAAGAAAACTTGGTGATATCATTTTATTAAAATAATCCATGGTTGGCAACACTTAAAAGTTTGGTATAAGTTGGCAACTCTTGTTGACGTTGTTGAATTACTATACAAATGGTAAAGAATAACTTATTAAATTATTTTAAGATGGAAACACTGTTAAGTGTAAGATGACAACACTGCTTGTTCAGCAATTCCAGCTGGCTGTGATATTCTCTCACAGACTCTTTCCCCCACCTGTCTCCTACTCTTCCTGTTTCAAGTAAACATATGGTTGCAGGCTGTGAAAGCAAGGCATGGACTTCCGGTGTGCAGTGCTATTTTCTATGTGTGTGTGTGTTTATGTGTGTTTCTGACGGGGTTCTGCAAAAGTTGGCATATGCGGGAAATGTTCTTGCATCAGGCGATAACATCCATCAGTCAAGTCCTGTAAACTTAGGAAATATTCTTTCATTATACTACCTAAGATTCTGCCAGGGAAAAATATAAAAGTAAGTAATTATAATTTCTCATTACCCTTATATTTGTCTTTATCTACCTTACAAAACACTATATACGAATGCTATACCTAATTTAATTCATTAATATGTTCAATACAAGTCAGCTACATGGTCTCAGAAAAGGTAGATTTATCAATCCGTGTCGTGAGGTGTCAATCACTTGAATTGAGACAACAAGCAGTCCAATAGACCTCATTTTCTTATGTTACGAGTAAATGTGGTTCCAAACACTCTTTTTTGGCTATAATCAGTTCTTTCTAGTTTTCATTTGATTCAAAGTCTTCAAATGCTGTTTATCTTGTTAACCAAACAGTCTTTTCGACCATAACGTACATGCAAAATCGTTATATACTCATAAAATACAACTGAAAGAGTAGATGATATCTAAAAATCATGTTCAAGCTACTTCAAATGTGAGTTTTCTCGCTATATATATTGTTTCAAAGTAGTCGGTATTATGTAAATCCATGCTTTTCGCCTTCAAATACGCGTTCAACCTAGTTTTAATGACGGTTTTCTTGTTACATATTGACTACATATGGTTCTTAGGACCTCTCTTTGTATTAATAAAGCGCATAATATAGGCAATTTTGATTTACCAGAGTTGATTTCCCAATTAATATGCAAAGTGTACAAGTAAAATAATGTCTACACTCCATTCTGAAAGTCCCTCACGCGAGAAAATCGAAACAATGAGTCCTTCGTACCATATTTTTCGTGAAGATATAGTTTGTTTCTCTACTATTTGTGTTGAAATACCTATTTCAATGTTCTATATTAACAAAATTGTATTGCACGTGGTCAAATTCGGGCTAATCATCCATCTTAGTGGAGCCATTTTCATATTCAAGAACTTGTTTTGTAACAACTAACCTCTAATATGGCGTTATTCTCGTATTTTCGGGTTTCAAAAGTACCTCAAAGACTAGTTTTCTGCTTAAAATCATGTTTGAATATCACTTTCATAGTGCTTACCTATAAATAAGAGGACTTCATTCCCTAAGTTTCACATCAGTTAGTCCTTTTCGTGTTTAATTAAACTTCTTTCTACTTCAAAATGTCACTTCTCCCTATATATTGACTGGAAGAACTCCCTTCTTGATAACAAATACGGAACATAGTTGCAATTTCATCTGAGAAGTCGGCTTTAGGCACATCATAATCATGTTTGTGCTATAGATTACCACCAAATAATTCTTTCCAAGGGTAAAATACAATGTAAGAGTCATTTCTAGTTAAATTATCTGTTAAATAAGTTCTCCAAAGTGATAGTTTGAAGTTTAAATCATTCTTTTCCTATTTCAAAAGAGGTCTTTTCTCCTAAAAACGCCAATGAATACCTATGTGAAGCAGGAAATAGCCTTAAAAACAGTTGCTAATCGATTAAGTTCTACTTAAACATGAAAGTCAGAAGACGTGTTATACAGGTTTCCATTGCATAAAACAATAAACACCCCGCGGTATTAAGCTAAAATCAGATTTCAAATATGGTCCAGATGCGTCTCGTATGCTATTCAAAGGAATAATCAGCCTGTATTAAGGTAGATTATCTTAATAGTAGCGTCTATAATTCTGTTACATAGTTTTTGCATGTCCTCTGAGACAATATATATCTAATATTTCAACTTAAAATAGATTTCTACACATACAGTACACTTCTTTGTACACTTTCGGTACGCTAACTAGCTCACAAATAGCAATATTGTAGTAATTTCGACTTCAAAAGTCTTAAGAAACATCTCAAAAGTAAAATATTAGGAAAACTTTTGCTTACAAATGCATTAATCACATATCATACGGTTCTTTGTGCACAATAAATGAACTCCTAGTGTCCAAATTATTACAGAATTGGTACTATTCCATTAATTTCGGTTTATATTGACTCAAGTCGCACGGTTCTGCATGTAAAATATGTATATTTCATCGTCTCAGGACTTCAAATCATTCATTTATACAAATAGAGGTGTGAAAACAAGCAAAACACACTTCTTATGCAGAATAATCACATCTCTGGAGTAAAAATTATTCATAAAAGATGATAGTATTATAGCAAATAGATATATCCATATTATGTATACGTAATTTCTTATATAAAGCTATCATTAGATAGATTATCTTTGAATATTTATCCTAACTATGTAATATTCTTCTAATATTTCGTATCAAACCTCACCGTTTTCTTCTGTTTAAATATTTAAGAAAGAGTTAACATGCATTTTTTTCTTACCATCTAGTTGAAACAACAACAGAAAAGGTTTTCACTCCCTCAAGTCTTCTCTGACACTGCAAAAATTTAAACAATATCTGACACGAGCCAAAAAGACCAACAGATGGTGTGATTTGTTACGTAAAACAATTAACGTCTGGGCAGACACACTTCATTTCTCCCTCCTCAGTGTTCGCGACCAGATTTCCTGTTTCTCATGGCCAGAAGATTCTCACGGTTCTCCATCCTCTGGTAGGTCAACGGGTTGAACTCGAGGCCCAAAGGTGAAGTTCTATGCGGAAGCAGATGACAGTTTTGTCAAATTAATGGCCAAAAATCTCAAATTACGAGCCCAGGTGCTTAAATTTCGGTGGGATGGCTGCGAGAATTTTAAACTACACTACTATTTAATGATTAATTACCTCCATCCATTTATTAGAAAGAGGAGAGAGGCAACAGATGTCTTGTCTCATCTTAAAATTTCCAGAAGAAAAGGAAAGAGTAAGGAAAAAAGTATTTTCTGCATCTCTGACTTGTTTTGCCTTCTTTCCAAACACTTCATTTAAATCCAGTATCGTTCAACACTGGCGTTGTGGTCTTGGAAGCAGCACTGAGAAAGACAACCGGGGGTCGAGTCTTGCTAAGTCCGTCTCCGCCAGTCATTTCGACATATCTAGCGTATGTCTTCTTGATTTGTTATCGAATTCATCTTACGAGAGGATAACACAACAATATTAATTTCTAATGAGTGGTCGCTATAGGGTGCTCATAAAATAATTGACATTTATCTGAATTATAAAATAAAAATTAAATACAAGTAATTGCATGATTAAAACAATGAAAATATAAGATGTTGAAGGCAATATGTACATCAAATGACTGAAAACTTGATAGGAAATTGATTATTGACTATTTCATGTTTGATACTATTAACTAATGCACAGAGTATACACTGTATGGAAAAAAGGTGGTACCATATTGAACCTTAATTATTTATCATATTATTATCGTATTGATGCAATTAAACACAGTTAATAAATCGCTATTACTAAACATTTAAGGTATTCAGTCTATAAACATATCAATTTCATGTATTACTACACCCTCCTTCTACCGCATGTTGTACAGACTCCTAAAAATGGCAGAGGACGCAAATTCAAACATGGTGTATAAAAATCCTAAGGGGGGAGGCCATAGCCGCTACTGCGCCCCGTAATATCCTGAGAAATCCCGTAGTATAATTTAAGGTAAAAATACTGATTTCTGGAACATTTGATGTAACATAGACGGTAAACGTTTACAGAAAAGCCTTCTTTAAGAAAATTGGATTAACGCAGTCAACGCATGTAACGCACACAATGCAAGCGTGCATGAAAAGGCGCCCTAAGAAAATCCTGATTATTCCCGTAGTATACTACTGAATACACTTGTTCATTGCAAATGGACAATAGTGCTTACCATACTGAACATTGATTGTTTATCGTATTGCTATTATTGGAGATATTTAATAAATTATAATTCCAATAATTTTAAGGTACTCGATCAATAAAAATATTAATTTCATATAGTAGTACCACCTCCTTCTACCATATATTCTACAAATGTGAGGAGACGGGGCCGCAAATTCTAAAACGGTGTATAAAAATCCTAAGGGGTGGCATAGTCGCTACTTCCCCCCCTAAAATCCTGAGGATTGCACGGGTATGACTACTGGGAGGCATAGCCCTATCTTCCCCATGTTAAAATGCGGCTTTAAAGGAACATTTTTATTACTGATGCGCCAGCGATATATCATTTAAGGTCCTTCCTAAATGATCTGCCCTCCCACCGGAAGCTAAAACTGAAATGACGATATTGACTGAGACCCACGTCTGAGATTTTGCAAGACATTAGTCTATAGCTTTATCTGCTGTCACATTGCCGGGAGCTTCACCTCTGGTCTATCAAATATTCGGCCTACACGTTTTACAGGACTCTAACTATACTCCTTCTTAATTACTCGAAAATTACGTTTTGTAGGAAAGTTTTGCAAAGAAAGGTTATGCCTCAGAATTTATGAGGGAATAACAGGACAAGTCTACATGAGAGCGAATTTTTTATTCATCCTGTATAAACTGCTTGTATACTCCATCATACTTTGCGGTGAAACAAATAAAACGAAGTGATAAATGCTAAATAAATGAGGCGAAGCTTAATCGGAGGAATATACAAGATTCATTTATGCTTTGTAATTTGCTAAATCAAGAAAACATAGAATGAAAAATACACCTAAAAGTATAAAACTTGCTCATTCAAAACGAAAACATGAAAACCAAGTCAATAATAATAAAAAATCTTTAACGAATAGAAAGTAAGGAATATGCTGGGATACGATACTCAATCGTGATATCCATCTAAACAGGAATTGGCCGTAGTAGGATCGAACTGACAGCTCCACGTCTTTTGCTGTGGGCCTCAACACGAAATTACGTCACGGAATTATCAGGTGTTGTTAACAAAGCAGCGAGTCTACTGTGCTTGCTCAAGTGTAGATTAGGCTACAGACGCGTTGCGCCTTTTTTTTTCTATTTCCCGCTCGTATTGAAATGGATAATAATACGCCAATATTAGCAGTAGCGTAGATAGGAATTTCTCAAGAGAGGGGATATCTAGAAAATCATATCCTTGGCAGTTATGCAACCTAATACAACAATTATTTAAAATAATATATTTCTGTTTTGTTTTTCTATAATTTTAGAACAGCGCAATTATTGTGCGGAAAAGTACGCATGAATATATTATATCCGCATAATTGGCTTAATTCAGTTATAATTCTAATACAAATTTAGCCATATTTGAAACATCAGGTTGGTTTTGTCAAGAAGAGTTTCTCGATCAACATTTATTGATGCTTATGCGCCCACTTTGATGACAGTTTTCTTCTGTAAAACTACCAGTCCGTTCAGCCTCATTTGAAAGTTCGAATTTTTCAAAGTTATATTCGTTTGAGAATGTAAAATATTATCTTCGGCGTAGATGTGGTTGCAAGTGGTACAAAATCTGAAAAAAGTTTGGAAATCTGACATGCTTCCATTGTACTTTTATTAGTTTCACTTTCGAAAGTCGCAATTAATGTAGAATATTTTGTATACAAAGAAAATTTAAAATTCTACTAACTGTGGGAGTTTTGTTTTCGTGTTCAGTTTCTTCATTTCAAAGCTTCAGATAACACTTTTGTAATATACTGTCATTTCTGATAGCTGCTTCAGGAAGTTGATTTTGACTGTATTCGATATGCTAGACCCATCTATTCTTTCATACAGCTCACTGACGTATCCAAGCAGAGGGTTTAAAGGGTGCGGATTTCTCCCAAATTCTGATTATTTGTAAGCTTAACATAATTTTAGAAACAATTATATACAGCGTGTTTTAAAATCACATTGGCAAACTTCTGGAGGTGATTATTCAAATCAAAACGAAACGAAAGTTCTTCTATCAAATTTTCAAATGTTCATAGTTTCGGAGCTACAGGGTGCCGAAAGCTTGGGAAAATGAACCCTAGATTTTAATATTTCTAACACCATGAACAGTAGCTAGAGCTGATACATCGTAGTGCCCTCAAAGACTTTAAACATACTCTATTTGAAAATGCAGATTTTAAAATTGCGCAATGGGCGTGCAAGGGGATTTTGCCATATTTCTGAAGTAGAGGTATCGGATAACAAATATATAAAACATTCGCCGGCCTGGTAGCTGTGTGATTTGAGGCGCGCTAAGCCAGCGAATCAAAGGTCTTGGGTTTGAATACCGGCTGGGGCATGGATGTGAATTTTAACTAGCATCGCATTCATAATCGTGACGGGCCGAACAAAGTCAAAGTTACTAAAAGTGGGCCATACAAAACAAACTTTACAAGTTTACAAATAAAACATTCCACGAAATTATACAATTCTTACTCCTGCTTGTTATGCAACAACGGATTTCCTTCGAAAATAATTCGGTGTATAGAATCTCGTTGAGGTATCAACGTGGCGCAAACAAATTTTTGTTTCCTGATGAAAACCGTCCCATTCATGCACAATTTGACCATCTTTACTTCAGAGAATTTCTAGCAATCCCCTAATAATTCATTTGGGGAATCCCATTGCGGAATTTTGAAATACACATTTTGGGATAGTGCAGATTTAAAGACTTTGACGAAACCATTCATTTCCCACGCTTTCGAAACTATACATATTTCGAAAATTTGTCTGAGGAACTTTCGTCTTGTTTTGATGTGAGGAATCACCTCCGGAAGTTTGTCAGTGTAATTTTAAAAGAGGTTGTGTTTATTATCTAATTTCATATGCAGATCCTCTTTGAACCTCTCCCAAATCCCTGAAACCCATAGGAGAAATTAGAGAAACATGCGTGAAAGAGCATGTCTAATACTGTTATTAGACCTCATTTTCTGGATTTTTGTAAATATTTTCATAGATTCTTCCAAACTCAAATATACTTCGACTTGCTTTGTATTGCTTCAGACAATTTGCTTTAGCTCTTTCAAATTTATAACTAAAGTTGCCAGGTGTCCCGTATTATACGGGATTTCCCGTATTTTGAGGTAAGAAATGCTGTCCCGTTTTAACAGCATATGGGACGCCTTTTGTCCCGTATTTAAACATTTCGCTTCTATTATGATTACAACTATGCGTTTACCGATTCTGTCCTTCACTCGAGTCTGTGAAATTTGACTTCCTCGACTAGATGTGTTAGATGCTTTCGTCAGCATCACTGAAGCATTCTATGACTAGAGTGGTGTTATTACTTTCAAGATACTTTGAAAGGTAATTATCATAATTATTATTTTTGTTTTGAAAAAATCATCAATTCTTTGCAACTCCGAGATTGTTAAGCTATTAATTTAGTTGATTTTCATGACGAATTCTTTCCAGTAAGAAAAAAACTTAATTTAGATGCTCGATAACTTATGGTCTGAGCATTCCTAGTTCAAATGCATTTGTTTAGACAGTTACTTCAATTCTTAAAACAAATGGAAAGATGTAAGGAATAAATCAGTAACTCTGATAAAATCAGAAATTGTAGTTTCACTTTATTTGATCCATAGTTGTCAGAAATCTCATGACTCGATTAAGGGAGATGCAGCATTAGTCGGAAATCCTAAAAGTTAAAAAAAAAAAAAAGAATAAAATAAAATAAATAAAAAATAAGGGGTTTAATGTTTTAAAAGAGTAAAAATTAATCTACATAAATGTAAATATATAGTAGTTTGTTAATTAACATAATTTATATGCTTAAAATTTAATAATACACTTCTGAGCGTTTCCTCTGAGTTCTTTCTTTGTTTTCTTCTTATTGTGAGAATTGCATAACTATCAGGATGACAATTTCCTTCAGTTAACTGTCATGACCTATCCCGTATTGACATACTAGAAACCTGGCAACCCTATTTATAACAGCATCTGTGGCATTATTCACACCTTCTATAAGTGAAAGTGTTCCTTTTGTAAGAATCTGTACAACGGTTAATCGTTGCGAGATACTAATTTAATCGAATAAAATAACGAATAAATTATAAATGTACTAAATTCATTACACGCCTTCAGTGTAAGCTTGTAAAATTGTTCAATAAAGAAATCTGGACAATTGCTTCAAACACAAATTAGGTTAATTTTAAGATCATGGATTGCTTATACTTTTATATTCTTCCTCTCATATTTCAACATTTTTTATGCTATAGCCTATAAGTGAAACAACATTTGCACTCTCCATAATCCCACAAACATGCGCTTTCTGTAAGCGAGGTTAGGAGTTTCTGGACTGAGTACAAACATGCGTTGACAGATGCTAAGTGACTTTTTATTTCTTCCGTGAACTCGTATTTGTTTGTTACATATGCTCCCAAGTATTTCTATGTTTAGCTGTAGACCTGTCTCATCGCAAGCGTCTACCAAGACATCGGTGTTACAGTGCATCTACAACGTCCTCTATTAAATCTACATCATCCGCGTATACAATGAGATTTGATAAATTGTTTTCGCTAAATCCCGATATTATTTCTCCATAACTTTCCGGACAACACCACTTTCGGGGAAGATCTACCAGATTGTTACTGAGTCACGTGAATAAATTGCTTTTTAAGAAGATATCACATACTCATCATTGACGTAATTAACAACATAGTTTTCCCATGTAGATTACATTAAGAGTTTCATCCGCTAATGCAGAGAATCATTGAGCTCCATTTAGTCACGCTGAAATTCCTTTATTGGAACTTGATCGCCAATGTCAATAATTGATTTTAATGGCTTCTTTCCTTATAGCCGACCGAGGTAGTCGTGTGGTCTGAGGCATTAGGCTAGCGTCTTCAAGGCTGCGGGTTCGAATTCTACCTGGGGCATGGATATTTGTGAAATTTAACAAGCGTTGCCTTCATATAATCGTGACGGGCCGAAATCAAAAGTTACCCAAATAAATGAAAATATACCAAAAGGTTTTCTTCACCCTAATGATCTGAAAGATCGCATTAGATCTGACAACTGTAATTTCCAGTGTGTGTAATTTTAGTTTATAATTCATATCTAAAGTAACGAGGACGTCTGTTAAAGTTATTTCTTCTCTACGAAGAAAATAACTGCTTTAAATGTTATATATTCAAAAGTTTCTCCGTTCTACTCTCGTTGGGACTATCAACACAGGAATTACTACATTTTCCTTACTGTCTAGAAATCATATTCCCCCTCCCTTTTTTTTACCGGCGATATCGATATGATTGTCAAAGTATTTTTTTTACTAGTTGTCCTAAAGGTTGTTTTCCACAGCTACAGTGTAAAAAAATATCTGTGTTAATTCAACACAATGCGGTGTCCCAGCATGACTACCACTTTTGTGTGTTAAATCAACACAACACACGGTGTTGATTTCGGTACCGGGAGAAAAAAAATCGGCTGCATCTAGATTTGAACATGGGTTGCTCAGTTAGAAGTCGAGCGTCTTACCACCTTTGCTAAATCGTCAGACGGAAAGAGTACTAGAATGAAATAAAATAGAGGATAAAAAATGTTGATAAACCCCAAACAGAAACAAAGTTACTCTCACGACTTATGCCATGATTTAATCACTTTTCCATTGGCCAATTAGGGATCACAATCCCCATTTATTGAGAATATGTTGATAGCATTTAACTTATCTCTAAAAACATGTACTTTCCCCGACAAATGGAAATCTGCCCTGGTTTGTCCTATCCCAAATTCTAATAATAGTAGAGACATTAATGATTTCAGGCCAATTGCAATATTACCAGCTTTTGCAAAAGTATTTAGACAGATCTTATACAAGAGAACTGGTAATCATATTCAACCAGTTATTTCAACTAAGCAGCATGGCTTTGTTTCTCAGAAATCCACGGTAACAAACTTAGCGCTTGTTACGGACTACATAGCAAATTCGATGGACGAAGGCAAGCAAGTTGATGTGATTCATATTGACTTTGAGAAAGCATTTGACAGGGTTAATCAAAATATATTACTGGAAAAATTAAATCACTATCACTTCTCACCCACTGTGATTAGGCTCCTCTATTCTTACTTAACAAATCGCAAGCAATCAGTTGTCTATAAAGAATACAAATCATATGAATATTCTGCACTCTCAGGAGTTTCTCAAGGTTCGAACCTAGGACCTTTGTTATTCCTCTTATTTGTTAATGACCTTCCAGATTGTGTGTCTGATAATGAAAAATTGTTATTTGCAGATGACTTTAAAATATATACAAAAGTCAACTCTATCGGAGACTGCATAAGACTTCAGCAAAGCTTAGATAATATTGCAAACTGGTGTGCTATTAATCAACTTGGAGTCAACATAAGTAAATGTAAAGTATTATCATTTAATAGAAATAAAACCACTCACCAATTTGATTATTCCATTAATAAAATTGTACTAAACAGACCTACTGTAGTTAAGGATCTTGGTGTGTTTTGACTCGAAATTGACTTTTAACATACATGTTACAAATATAACAAATGAAGCCCTGAAGTTACTAGGATTCGTAATTAGGACGGGAAGAGAATTCAACAACATATCAACATTGGAAAAAAATTACTATGCTTATGTTCGCTCCAAGGTAGAATATGCTTCTTCTATTTGGAATCCATATCAATTGAAACATTGCCAACAATTAGAGAAAATCCAATCAAAATTTCTTAAATTCCTGACTTTTAAAGAAACTCGAATCTATCCTGCTTATGATAGTTACAATGCAGTCATTAAGAATTTTAATATTCAGGGCTTAGAACAAAGGCGCAACATTGCTGATCTGTTATTTCTTCAAAAAATTGTTCAAAATAAGTTAGATTGTATGGATTTAGTTTCGACATTACAGTTTCGTGTCCCATCATCTAAAACTCGCGTTAATAATACTGGTTTCTTCCACTGTAAAAAGGCAAGAACCAATATCTTGATGAGGTCACCAATCTAGAGAATTTGTACTATATATAACCAACTCTGTACAGTTCACAATGATCTGGACGTATGCTATATGTCACCTAAAGAATTTAAAGATGCAATTGTCAATAAACTCTGTACAACTACTTTGTAAAGCTCAACACTATAATTAGGCCATTGCCTGTTGTGTTGTCACTAAATAAATAAATAAATAAAATTTCTATGAAAGCAAGCGCAGCATTTGACATGTTACGATAAGCAGTAATGCTGCTCAACTGTTTGGCTGTCGCCATCTTGCTTGTTTCATAGAAATAGAATATTCTCAATGAATGGAAATTCAGATTCTCAATTGACAAATAGGAAGTGATTAAACCATGGGATAAGTCGCGCAAGTAACTTTGTTTGTTTTGGGGGTTCAGCAACATATATTTGATCCCACACACTGTTTAAATCAATAGTGTAGTCGTTTAATTCAAATGTTGTTTCTAAATATGGTTTGCATCTAGTACATTTTCTGTCTGACGATTTAGCCTGGTCGGTTAGACGCCCGACTTCTAACTAAGCAATCCATGTTCAAATCTCACTACAGTCGTAATTTTTTTTCACAGTACCGAAATCAACACCGTGTGTTGTGTTGATTTAACACACAAAAGTGGTAGTCACGCTGGGACACCGCATTGTGTTGAATTAACACATCTATTTTTTGCAGTGTACTTTTATGTGGTATAAACTAACAATTACGGTATATCGGGACGGACGTAAGCTATAGTGCTGTTATCACCCTTACAATTAATTCTATATTTTAACTAACAATTATATGTTTCCAAACATAACTTAATTCTTTTCTTCTGGAAATACCCTTTCAAGTTCATAAAGGTAGAGTCAAGGGGGGATATATCCCCCCTTTACCTACGCCACTGAATATTAGGAGAAGCTGTGATTCGAGAAAGAAAATTACTTTCCACATAGCGCACTGGGAAATATGAACTAAGCACTGGAAGTGCTATTACTACGCGAAGGCGCAGAACGCCTTGAACTATAAGTGACACCGAGAAGTGGTGATTCTGCAACTGGTAGCGTAGCGTGGTGGTTAATATATCGGGAGGTGATCCAGAGGTCTCAGGTTCGAGCCCTGTTCTCATTATTTTACATATTTAAAAAAAAGAAAATTAAAGTTTTTTATTTTTTTTATGTAAATACACAAAAGGAAATGTAATAAAAGTAGTGATTTATAATTGTAAAAGAGGCCACTAAAAACTAGGAAGGGGGGCACGGTGCGTCCGAAGGGCGCTGGGTTGCGTTATCCGCGGGAAGGGCGCCCTTGGTTAGAGGTGGGTATACGCAAAAGGAAAGAGACAGGCTCCTTACAGCGAATAATAATAGCACTTCCGGTGCTTAGTTCAGATTTTCCAGTTCCCTATGTAGAAAACGTAATGTCGCATTCAAGGCGGTATGAGTCATGTTGCCAATTTTAAATTCGGTACTCCACAAGTTACTAATAAAGATACTGTATAATTTGCCGAAAATGAAGAGAAATTATGGATGAAGGTAATTTGTAAAGTTTTGTGATGTTCGTTGGTGAATTTCTTCCTTAACACCAACAAAATAATAGTAAATATTCATTAACATAAAAGTATTATATACAGTTGTGACGAAAAAATATATCACGTGTAATGTCTTTATCGAGGATGTGAGTATGATACTGAACCAAATGTTAGTATTTCAAGAAAACCAAACCCTTGGGCTTAAAGGTATTCCATTCAAACAAAGAAGTCCATCCTTTATTTAAAGCAATGGTAATAGAGGGTATCCATTTCAGGCTTCAGCAGCAAGTACTGTGAATATTTATTCAACCGTTCTGTCCCTCTGTCGACAACTTTCCACTCAGAAACTACTAACAAGGAAAGGTCCCACAATTTGTCGCTCAAATCTGATTGCCACATAGCACATCTGATAGAGCATCACGAGAAATGAAAATGAGCAAAATGTAAGGTGTTATGGACCAGAAGGATAGGACCTACGGGGCTTCAACATTTGAATATCCAAAAAATTATATCATGGAAATATGTACATTTAAAGTAAATATCTTGAAAACCGTTAAAGCAATCAAAACAAAAGGTGAACAATATAATGAGAACAAAATGCCGTATCGAAAACCACAAACAGTGTTGCCATAGGTGAAGCAGTGTTGCCAACTCAGCAGAAAAGTATGTTGTTTGAAATAGCACCATATACAAATGTGCACAGATTTAAAATGCACTATTATCACGAAACATAACAGTGAAGTGTAGTGGTACAGTGTTGCACACTGTTGGAGCGACGTGTGCTGAAAATATACAATGGAGAAGTCTGATAAGTGGCAACAGAGGGTAATCAAGGAATCTGGGTCTCATAGTATGAATGTAGTTCAAATGCAGGATAACACTGATAGCATAACATAGCAAAATGTCAACAGTGTCACAAAGTATGGATGCATTTGAAAAACAAAATTGAGTGATGCCATTTTTACGTCCTGTGTCAGCACCGAAGCTATATAGAACTTGACCTACAGCGTACAGAGGGATCCGAACCACTATGAAAGACGAAGGATGACAATGAAATGGAAGGTGAAAAGTACAAGAAAAACCTCCATGTCCGAAGCGGGATTGGAACCCGCGATCCCTAATAAGTCGGTGGCCTAGCCTTCTAGACCACACGGCTATCCGGGCCGACTAAAAACGAAATGAGGTAGTAATAAAATAATTATATTGCCAATGTGAATATGGTCATATTACAGTGTACAGTAACATAATCATATGATGTGTAGGAGAGGAAGTAAAAGAATATGTCACGTAACACGAAAGACATAAACCAAAAAAGAACTCTACCAAATCTGGATAAGATAATCTGGAAAAGCCGTTTACAGAATTAGAAAACACGGATTTCTTTCCTCGCGTGTAACATTTTGTTTTCGCGAGTTGTCTCCTTATTCACCAGCGCTACAGAAGTATAATGCAGAACTCTCACTTTCTTCTAATTCATCCAAACGCGAGTAATAGGAACACAAGTTATAGCTGGTTAGGACGTGGGACAATTGATACTCAGAGCACTTGTAAGGCCCCCCGCACATTGGCGACAAAACAGTCCCGCAACATTTTTGTCTGTCTCCTGCAGTCAGCAACTTCACAGAGACAAAACTGTGTTGTCGCCGTACCCCCCCCCCCCCCCCCACTGGCGACAGCGACAGAGAAGTTGCCGGGCATTTAACATCATCACAATTTGGCGGGACGCTGGATACAGTATGGACTTCGAAGAATGTGCATTAGCTTGTGTGTTAAATGCTAATGCTACATTTAAGAGAAAAAAAGAGAAGAAAAAGAAACACTGGGTGCATCCTATTGACAGTGAGAGATTGCTGAGAATGAGAATTCTATTTGTATTTTTAAATTGTATGAAATCAGTCGATAAATATGCTAGGATACAATATGACACCGATACGTACGACAGTCATCGCATTTTTAAAAAAATGTGAATAAACCTGACGTGCTAGCAGAAAACAGATCACATCTTTGAATTCAGGGGAGAAAATGCAATCAGAAACAGTTTTCACATAATGGGTCATAAATTTCATGCATGTTACTGCTATCCAGCGGTGTAGTCAGATAAATTGTCGCGAGGGGCTGTGCTTAGGGGGTCGGTCACCTTTACAAATACCAAAGAGTATCACATACTTCGTGTTTATCCAAAATAGTCCAATAACGTTTATTCAAACAAGGTTTAGTGCATAGAGCATCTGAAATCGTTCAGCTTAACTGCTTGACCGCTTTCAGTTATTTTAAAAAATATTTATATCCCTTATATACGAATAGTTCTAAACGGGTATTCTTTTACTTCTATAGCAACCGATTAATAATTAGCGACCATTTTTGTATTCCGGTGCATACAAAAATTTGCGTTAGCAGATGATTACGGAAAATGTTAATACCTGCTAAGATATTCAAACAAAAACAATTCTTTCCAATAACATCTGCTTAATAATTTAAATCCTCTGCACTGCATGAAAACCTTAAACGTAATCGGACTGGTCAAAATGAATTTCAAATGTGATTGTCGATATAGAAACCACTCCGGTTTTCAGGGTGCTTTTTCGCTCGGAAGGGACTGAATATTATAGTGTATACATTGAAAGTATACAGGACGGCTGATAGGCCTATGCTTCCTTAATATTTTATGAATTTTTGAAAATACAAAAAATCGTATTTTCTGCATATTGGAGGCCCAGTAGCTTTGGTGCAAGAATATATAAAAATGTATTTTTTCACACGCTATGCAAATATATCAGAAGAAACTACGATATAATTTTGAATTTCAATGATTTTTGAGTTTGGAGGAGTTCCAGATTTGCAAATTATTGATGAATGATGCTCGTGCACGCTTTAGTAGGAACATTGAACATCCGTATCTCTGATGGGAGAGTAGATAAAAATCAATTTTTTCCACAATTTATACATTTATATCACGAGCAACTACAGTAGAAATTTCAACTTTGATATTTGAGTTGAAGGGAGTTACAGATTTGAAAACTGAGGATGAGTAATGCTCGTGCGTGCATTGATAAACATCAGAATTATGAAGAATGATTTTACTACTGTCATGATAATGGATATGCTTAAGTAATAAGAGATGTAGACAGCTGTATAAGCACTTCACACATACACGTAGCAAGATGGCAACGTTTTCCAAAAGGCTTAATTGCATAATGGAATAAAAAAAGACAGTGAAAATGCGGAGCAACCATGTTGCCAACTGGACACTGAACGTGAACATAAAATAAGTTCTAAAAGGATATTTCAGGATCTGCTTTACGTATGCACATCTTTCTTTGACGCTGTGGTGGTAATATTTACTAAGGCGCGCGCGCGAGCATTATTCACCACCCAACTTGCAAATCTGTAACTCCCTTCAAGCTCAATATGAAAGTTGAAATTTCTACCTTATTTACTCCTGACATAACTGCCTAACGTGTAATATATCTATA
>JAGDQP010042967.1:0-16372 GCA_022664845.1 Lepisma saccharinum
TGGAGAGAGTGTTCCAGAATTTAAACTGGGATGAAGTTGGAATTAAAATTAATGGCGAATATCTTCATCATCTACGGTTCGCTGATGATATAGTCATGTTTGCTTCAAGTGCAGAAGAACTACAAACCAGAATGGAAGAACTGAGTAACGAGAGTTCGAAAATAGGCCTTAAAATGAACTTAAGTAAAACAAAAGTAATGTACAACCAACATGCTGTAAAGAAGGAAGTGAAGATTAACGGAGAGACAATAGGCATAGTTGATGAGTATGTTTACCTAGGCCAGCTTAAAACATCGAATGCAAAGTTGACTGATGAAATAAATATAAGATGTAAAATGGCGTGGAGTTCGTTTGGAAGACTACACTTTATTTTCAAAAGCAAGCTTCCAATGTGTCTGAAGCGTAAAGTTTATAATCAATAAACAAAGTTTGAGGATGTAATCAAGACTGCGAAGAAGATGAAGTGGAGATGGGCCGGTCACATAGCTAGACGAAACAGATGGAAGGTGGACGACAAATGTACTACAATGGATTCCTAGAGAAAAGAAACGACCGAGACGACGTCCAAATGTAAGATGGGTAGATGAAATCAAGCGTTTTTCAGGAGCTACATGGATGAGAATATCAGCAGACCGAGATATGTGGAAAGTAAAGGGGGAGGCCTTCATCCAGCAGTGGATAGAAAACGGCTGAATATGGTGATGATGATGAGATAATTTCACTGTGCAAAACTTGAAATCGGTTTAAACCATACATCAATTTCTTACAAGAATGCATATTAACATTACATTTTAACATCCATAACGGATTCAAATTTATAACACTACACAATCAAAATAAAGAATGATAGATTTCCAAATAGCATTTTAAACAAGAGAATACTCAACGTTAGTTAATATTTTGAAATGGAAAGAAAAAAAAATAAAATAAAAATACATATCATTAATATACCACTTTCTCATTATATTTTAGGTTCTTTTCGCTCTTGCTGCAGTTTTATCCTCAGCTTACGCTTATGGTGTCCTTGGTGGCATTGGTGGAGTTGACTATTATGTAAGTACTCTGAACTCCTCTTTAGAGTAACTTTGATGTTCATTTCTAACTTACTCTTCCGTTTCTGATTCCAAAGCCCATTAATTTAGTATGTTACATTTTTTGACAATTTTACACAAAATTTAGACAGTTAAATAAATTGAACGTCAGGATTTAGAGATACGATTGTAGTTTAATTAAATTTATTTATATCCGTTTAGGCGTCTCAGGCTCAGGCCTGGATAGGGTGTCGGTAGTCGGACAGGGTGTTGGAAAGTAGTCGACCGTATTAAGTAGATACCATTGCGGCATTTACCTGGTGTGACTGAGGGAAAATCCTGGAAATAAGTCAGTCGGAATGACCGTTCGAAAGCAAAGTAACTCTCTAACAACCGAGCAACGGCTGTTTGGTAAAGAATTGTAGCTTTTGCTAAATCACAGTTATTTATAGCCGTTGTATATGTTTTCTTTGTATATGTCGTAAACAACGCATTTTATTTGACTCTTTACAGCAAAAAATGTAACTTGAGGCAGCCTAAAGTTTTCCGTTGCATTCCACATTTCCACCAGGTGATTCCTGGGAAGTCACCTTGAATAAGGCAAACACCAAATCCTTCCTAAATCCCTCCCTTCTTGTTGCTGTCTCTTCCCAACAAAAATTGCTCCTCGGCTATATTGGAAGTTTGCCAAATAAAAAAATATTGATCTGAGTTCCAAGCTATTTAAAATTCAGATATTAATGTATATAAAATCAGTATAGAAACGCTTTAAGGTAAAGAGAAAAGTGGCGCAAGAATTCTACTTAAAATGAACTGATTTTCTTTGTCTCACTATGGCAAAATTTTTCCTTTGTAATAAAGTTAAGAGAATTACGATCCTCCCTTCCGCCATAGTTTCACGAACAAGATTTGTCGCAAAATGGATATCACTTCTTTTGTGAGTAAAATTCTTGCGTCACTCTTCCTTTTCCATGAAGACGTTTTAATACTGCTATCATTCATTTTATAAGGCTGAATATTAAAAATAAGTGCATAGTCTTCATACGAAAGTTAGATTTTCGACCATGGTAAGCTTCATATCTCGAAAACGGTAACTCATATTGAACAATAAGCTAGCAATTGACTCCCAGGATACCCTGGTACCATCCATTTGGGGCTCTAACAAAAAGGGAGATAGATTGACAGACAAACTTTTCGATCATTTGTGAAAAATCTGTGATTCGGCTAAAAAAATTAAAAAAGTTTGATCCCCTATACTGATTTTGATTTGTGATACACCGTTTGAAAGATAGTGAAGTGTAGATTACGATTTCGTATTTCTCAGACGCGTACATGATCTGGAGTCAGTGCTACCATCGGAAATGTGAAATTTTTATTTTTATTTCGAACCGCCCTAGGGTGTTCCAGAGTGGTCATACCGACACATTTTTATGTGTCTTAGCATAGCAACGAGCTATCGAATGCAAGTTCAAGAATGACAATCGGGCTTATAATTCCCTCGATCTGAAAATAGCTCTATATATTTGAGTGCTGCTATAACATAAGAAATACGTTTCTTATCGTCACTCGAAGAACAACCGTTTTTCATCATACATGCATTTGCACTAAACTCATTATTTACTTATTAACACTAAAAAGTTGTGTTTCTGTCTTAATCCTTAAAGCATATAATACCGAATTATTAAAATATGTGTATGTGTAACGTTCGAAAATGGATATATTATTACTTGTTGTAAGCGAAAAATAAGTTTGGCATGAATCTTATTTAGGTTCTCTCTAACTAAATTAAAGTGCAGACTAGAAATCAATCAATGAATACTTAAACATAATATTGAATAATATAACAAAATGAAAGATTGAAAAGCGTACGTAATATGATATTATCTATAGAAATAAATACAATGCATTTAAATACATTTTTAATAATATTATTTCCACAAATATTTAACCAAAGTTTTAAGATATAAACAGCATAATGTTGCTCGTGTAATTATTTCTCTTCAGGCCTACCCACGATACCAATTTGGATATGCAGTGAGTGACCACCTCACAGGAGACAACAAGCAACAAACTGAAGTCCGTGATGGCCCTGTCGTGAAGGGACAATACAGTCTTGTTGAACCCGATGGCAGTGTAAGAATCGTCACCTACGGCGCTGATGATGTGAATGGATTCAACGCTATTGTCAAGCGAGTTGGAGGCAATCTTCATGCTGGAGTCGGAGGTTCCGGTTATTTGGGTTAATTACCCTTACCATTGGCACGAATGTAAGCCATATTATGTGTAAATAAAATGTTGTGCATGGATTTGACCAGTATATTTATTCTTTGGGAAAGCTAAAACTTCTCTTCTTATGTTATATAAAATAGAATTAAATCTAATGCTTTTCAATTATTTAAATTCTCTATCACTTTACGATATTTACGAATGATTAATAGAATTGTATTCCTAGTATCATCTGCTTCGCAAATACAGGGTGTTCCGTAATTCCTATGACAGTGTTTGGGAGTTGAAAGTAGACATCAAAACAAACCAAAAAAAACTATATGGACACAAATCGCAAAGTGGCTTTCTTTACGAGTTATGGGCGTGTGAAAAATTGCTGGCACGGAATTTGAGACGCTATAGCACAAAGACGAATGGCCGTGACACAGGCGGCGTGAAATTTCATAAAGGAAGTCATATGCGTTGTATCCAAAAATATCAAAATCAAAATTCCAGAATAATTGCGCAAGATATTCCCCAAACGAGGTGAGGGATTCCTGTTTATGTTTGCAAATAAAGATCGGTGAAAATGAGCTGGAAAGGAAAGATTATGTAATAGTAAAGTAGAATTCGTCTGTGCCACGTTGATAGTGAAAACAGAATCAAAGTTATTGAGAATTGTGGGGTACCTATGAGTGGTTGCATAACTACCAGTAAATACGTTTCAACCATACCAGAAAGATTCGTGTATTGAAGGGCAGATTAATGCGTTATCAATTCATATAACGTTGCACTCTCCATTTGTATTACCACACACACGTACGGAGTCATTTTGGTAAGACGTTGTTAGTGAACCCACAAAATAGTATGTGCTACTGTCTGTATTACTTTGTCGTCTAACCTGTCGTCTACAACTCGTAGATTGTTCTGCTACCTTCTGCACCCTACAGTGGAAATGACATACATTGTTTCAATGTTTGCACTACCACAAAACTGCAGTGATAGGTGAACGGAAGTAAGGAGGTCTCACTCTGAAGGACTTTTCATCGTATGTTCGTGAGTCCTAGAACTGTATGCTGAAGCTATGAACTAACAAAAATAGTATGCAGATCAGGACGCATTCGAATAGAAAGGACAACAGAATTGGGAAACGAACAGTACCACGCATTCTTGTCCTCTTTGCACAAGCAACCATCACTGCGAGAACCTGCGGCGGACATTAAGTGTCCGTGCGACAAATTCACAAAACAAGTATGTTTGCAATACAAGATACTCTGAACACTCATAAAGGAAACACTGGTCACTAGGTCACTACGTACCACTTAAAAAGTTCGAACCGAAGAGTACTCACTGTGACGATCCAACTGACCCATGTGGGGAGTCCATTGCATGAAGCGACATGTACTACAAGAGCTGCTGGAAGCAACGCCCACGAACAGCGATCCATGCCTCGCACCGACCATGTATGTTTCCATGGACGCGATCGAAAACGGCTGGCATGTCTCGGATTTCCTCAGCCGCAGCTGCAATGCGTGCAACGAGATCTTCCTCCTACTCTACCGGGGTCTCATACACCAACGTCTTCATGTGACACCACACAGGTCAGGCGAGCGTGGTGGCCATGCTCTTGGACCACCACGGCCAATCTATTGTTGTCCAAAGGAAGTGTTTAAATGATCTAGGACAGCCTGTGTGAAGTGGGGAAGCGCACCGTCATTTTGAAACCACATGTGGTGTCGGATTCCAAGAGGAATGTCTTGCAGTTGCTCCGGTAGTTTCTCCTGTAAAACGATTAAGTAGTTGGCACCGGTGAGACGTGCTGGGAGAAGATATGGTCCAATTAATCGTCCATTTATGATGCCTGCCCATACGTTCACACTGAATCGTTCCTGAAATGCGCGCTCTCGAAAACCATGAGGATTTTCCACTGCCCACATGTGGCTATTATGACGGTTAAACACACCATTCCTAAAGAAGGTCGCCTCGTCAGTGAAGAGTATCAGTTGAAGAAATGCAGGATCCTCTGCACAGCGCTGAAGTATCCACTGACAGATGTCTACACGTGGCGCAAAATCGGCTGGACCAAGACTTTGAACTCGCGCAATATGGTATGGATGCAAGAGTTCTTGGTAGAGATCGTTCTAAACAGTGTTACTGCTTCCCCTCAAGTCACGTGCCATGCGTCGGGTGCTAGTCGACGGATCCCGTTACACTCGTCGAAGCACATCCTTTTCAAACTGCGGCGTTCGTACGCGTCTCGGAGCACCACAGTCAATTCTGTTGACGGTGAAGGTACCTCTCTCCATAAGCCGACGTTCTAGTCTGGCAAAGATAGTATGTGACGGTACTCGACGATGTGGAAAGCGCTCGGCGTAAAGAAGACGCGCACGCCTTCCATGACGATGAGCTTCGCCATAAATTAATAACATTTCTACATACTCCTCAAACGTGAACTCGGCCATTGCATTAAACTGCACGATCAGTTTATTAGAGACTGCTCTCGGCCTCGATCACAAAGCAAACTTTCTACGGTGCATAAAATTGTACTGATAAGTGTACGTCACGTTATGTGCAGGGACTCGCAGCGTGAACGTCATACACGCCAGTTGGAAAGCCATGCGAAAATGCTTGCTTTTGTTGAACCAAATTGCTGCACTTGTTGATAGATACACATTCTGGTAAAATGGGATCCGAAGTCAGAACCAGGATTGGACATGTGAAGCACTCGGAAGGTAAAACCGGTACGAACTGTTTATTATACACGTTATTTCTACAAATGTACCTTTTTTCAATGCACACAAGTATTGTATTGTCTGCTTCTCTTCTCGATTATGTTACGTCGAACAGACACACATTCCACTATGAACAACAAAAATGGCAAATTGTGGTTTTGGCTCAGCTGGCGATGATTACTGTGTGTCTTGTGACAACCTTGAATGATAAGACTCGTATGGTTCAGTCTTCATTGTGCCATCATGTTGTTTCCGGTCGACAAGCATTCATAAATAGAAATATTCCAATACTTCATTCATTCATATTAATGTCTTCCACGATCTGCACATGTGACACAATGCGTGCGTGCGTGAATTGTTATTGACGTCCTAAACGAGCTAAAGAGCTTCTAAGGACGGGACATATAGCTTTACGTGGGTTCCGACCCACATGTGTCCCCACCGGGAATCTAACCCGGGACCCCTTTGTTAGACGGAAGCGAGCGTTACCACTCATCGACAGGGGACACGTGCAACAATGAGTGGCATATCTCAAGATTCGACATTTGTTTCAAAATTGTACAAAACCGCCTTCTGTCTTGGCCCTCTTCACTCGTTCTTTGAACTCGGGATTTAACAATCACTTTCACCCTTACCGTAAAGAGCAACTTACACACTCTTCCACACAGCCTAGAACACACACGTAACGAGCAGCTTACACCCTTTCTCTCACTCACACACAGTGGCGAGCAACTTACCCACTCTTCTCCGCACCCCTAGAATACACACCTCTTTTTAGGTTCGAGCGCCAGGATCGCTGTCGTCGTGTTTGTAAATTCTCTCATCCTTACACTCTTGGATAAAAGAGTTCGTATTGTCGACGTTGTGGGCAACTTTCAAACTCTTCCACCAGATAACATATTTTGTGATGTATAAGCAAATAAAAACGAATAAAACGATTAAAGGATTGGGATTACCCATGAAAAGTTGCTCGCAAAAAGGTCTACAGTATTGGTGTTTATTCCTATTAAATTGCTTGGAATGATTACTTGGTGAACGCATCCACCCCATACACACATGTTTTATGTAATGAAGATTTTAGAAGAATGTTGAGAAGTACAAAGCAGATGACATCATATTATAAACTTTATTGCTCCTTTCCACGTTAGGTGGTGTAGCTCGGATGTATAGTAATTTCATGTTCATCGATTCGATACGAGATTCCTGTATTCCCCGCTATAATTTGCATCTCACTAACATAAAAAGTGACATTAATTCGTGTATTTGAAGGACAAAATACCGAAGTTTGAAGTATTTATTATTACGTTTTGTTTGACAGAAATTTTGATGGAACATTTACTTTACTGAGTCACTTTTTTAATGATTACAAGACAGTAATTAAATGCAATTATTATGGTTAATGGTTCCTCAATAACCTTATATCAACGGAAGGAACATGACCCTCTCTATTCAGCCTGAACTTTGATAATTTCATGTTTTTTCAGCAATAATGTTGTTAGTATAATTGCAATTTATTGGCGTTATACTTCTCTTTCTACTTTATCTCTTATTCAAATTTAAATTGTAATTTAATTCTAAAGAATAGTCTTTACGTTTTTTTTTTATTTTTGACTGTCGCTTAATATTGTTTCAATGTTTTTATTTTACCCATAACGATACATTTGGGGAATGAGATTACTAACGGGGTGAACTAAATATTTCTGTAAGCTATACATGTTAAATACAATCTTTACCTTTTGACTAAACACACATATATTGACATTTAATTCTTACATCCTATAAATTAACAAATAAATGGACTGTGTGTATTCTTAGTTCAAAATAATATAAGTTTAACCAACTATGTTGTTTTAAAATTCGATAATGAAGGTAAACACTAACAACGAGTGACAGAGTTTTTCTATGGAATCAAGCTCCAGAACAGGATAACTTTATACATTCGGTCATGTGTATGACTGTGGAAAACATTAATGAAAGACAGTCAGATGTTCAAGATATACTGATTTGAAGTTGGCCAAGACTGCCACAGTTCGTAACGCTCGATACCGTTGGGAAGGCATTGAGGAGTACTACAAAATGTCTTCGTCGAACGAGATTGTTGTGTGGTTATAGCCGTAAGACCAATGTCTCAAAGGCTGGTGGTTTGGATCCCGGCTGCAGCATGGCTGTATTTTCTTTTTATAAACTTTAATTGGTAAAAAGGAGCCGAAGTCAGTAGCTACGAAAATGGCCCAAATGTACGATTTTTTAACGAAAGCACCCGTAGTCCCTAGTCTCAAAGACAATTCTGACAATAATGAGCGTTTCGTTCCCAGGGAAAGAAGTGGAAACTTTTGCAATGTAAATTGAATTAGTAAACCAAGAACTGTTACAATTAATGTTTCATTTTTCTTTCCTGTTAAAGTATCTAAAAGGCCTGAACCTAAGATACGTACAGAACTTAAATAAATTAAAACTATTTATTTTAAATTTATTACAGCTATGCCCCAGTCAGGATTCGGACTCGAAATATCCTAGCCTCGAAATCCTGGCCTAAACCCTCGGACCACACGGCTACATCGTTCAAAACCTAAATATTGTAGTACTACTCAATACGTTCCCAACGGTATCTGACGTGACCATTTTATGGCATTTTTGGTCAAATTCAAATGGTTATAGCTTCAGATGGTGGCCCTCGCACTTTAATATTTTTTTACAATTAATACGTTTGTCTAGAAGTATAAAGTTATCCTGTTCTAGTCGTTGATTCCGGAGTAGCACTTGTCACTCCTCCTTCTAGGGCTTGGTTACATCATGACAACTTGTGGTCCCTATTTGTACATAGCATATTTACTGTTTGTATGACCTAGACGTGGTATGTACACATTTTCCATTTAGTAAAGAAGAAATGTCACAAATGATTTTAAAGAGTTTATCTACAATTTTGTAGCACAATACGAAATAGAACTAAACTTTGGAATAGAACGTCTGTTCAACATCACATCATAGCTTTAACCTTAAATTTTTTTATTGGGAAGCTACCAACAAATTTGACGTCGTTAAATTATTCCCTGTAGGCCGTCCAGTTTTCGATTTATTCATGAATGTGTTACTGTATGACTAAGAGTAATATTGTTTCAGCAAGTTACCTAGGTCTATATGCATTGTAACATTTAAGAATGCAAGTTTTTCTTTAAGTTAGTAAAACTCCTAACACTAATGTATAAGTCGACCAGAGAATGAATAGACGCGAGGGTGAGGTCGCTGGTGATTGTTTACACGCTGCAACAGAAGTCTTGCCAAGGACATAAACAGTGTTACCAAAGGTGTAGTCGGGAAAGTATACCATAAAACATACTCTTTTAAAACTATGAAACTTTTGTGTGAGATTACTATTGTCTCATTATTGAGTCTGACTGCTTCCTTCTAGCAATTGTGGGAGGGGCTGAAATATCATTTAGGGGCTTAACAGCATGTTTTACGATGGGAATCACTGGGGCGGAAAGAAAAAGGTACGTCTCCAAGGTTAAAGGTCGTTGCATCTAGAAGTCACAGTACAGACTTGTCGACTTGTAACATTTGTCATTTATTGTTCTTTTGTCCTAAGGAATACCCATTCCAAATTTCAAGTTTCTAACATTTAACAATTTTCGATTTCTCATATTCCACTCTTTAAGAGGTTTTCGCCCCCTCATCGGGGATGTCTAATCAAAAACTAACTATTGGTAATGAATTGAAACAAAGTAGTATTTTCATGTCAAATATGAAATTTCTAACTCCAGTGGTTTCCAAGTTGAACTTCATCCACGTTTAACCCCTTTGGGGGGAGGAGGTAACTCTTTAATGTCATAGTTAATCTCTCTAGGTATTAAGGAATATATTTCTGAATTTCATTTATGGCCTTCAGTCATCTAAGGCTCAGGCCGGGAAGGGGGGGGGGAGAATTCGGGAAGGTGTCGGCCACGACCTACGTTGAAGGTACCATCCCGTAATTTGCCTAGTGTGACTGAGGAAAACCCTGGAAAAACCTCAGTCTGGATGGTCGACCGCTGGAGTCGAACCCGTGACCTCCCAAATACTACGCCAACGCTCTACCATTGAACCACGGTGGCTCGGTACTAAGGAATATACGTACAATAACTTTATTCTAATCCGTCAAGGGGCATGGAATTGTATAGCATTCAACAATATTTCAGTTTTAGATAAAGAATTGTGTTTGCCCAAGACTTTACTATATCACCAGAGTAATTGTTACGTATACGATCGTATTCAAAATAAATCTTCATTCCATTTATTTACTTTGTTGTAGTACAATTATGCATCTAACCTTCCAAAATTATATTTTATTAACAAAAGTGTGGCTACTGAGAATGAAGGAAATATATACATAACAACTAAGAATGAGAACGTAGAGAAAGTACACAAATTTAAATACTGATGCTGTAAGAATAATGAAATCACGACGACTTGGGTGGACAGGATAAATAGCTCGCATGGAGGGTAAAACGAAGATTATATTCCATCTTGGTTGGAAAGCCGAGGGAAAGAGACCGGTGGGAAGCCCGAGACCATGTTGGTAGGACAATATAAGAAGGGATCTTCAAGAAGTAAGTATTTGTAATGAAGATGAGGGAAGGTAGTCGACCAGCCTCTTACGAAGTTATCATCCCTGTATTCGCCTGGTGTGACTGAGGACAAACCTAGACAAAAATGTCAGGATGGACGGCCTCGAGAGTCGCATCCGCGTACCTCCGCATTGCCGCTCCGAAATCCAGGACGCTAGCTGCTGGACCATGAAGTAGGGGCGTAACTACTATGGCGCAAAAGCCCGCAATACGGGGACCTTCAGAATAGCCTCTCAATGGATGGAATCGACCTTCGGCTATGGGTATTCTCTTCCAGGGTGGGGTCATAATATGTAGTTATACACCTCTGTCATGAAGCCTGGGTAAAAAGTCTTGCTAGCGTATCTCAAGGTAGAAACTAGAAAACTGTTTAAAGAGATGCAAGAGGTGGGGTGAGAGAGTGGCAAGCATATAAGTTTTTATTAACAGGGTTTTTATTTAACTTGCCCAAGTCATCTGTAATCATCTTCCCATATGTGGATTACAACGACAATAAATATAGCTTCTCAATAATCAATATATTGTAACTGTAATGTAATTTTTAATATCTTGGTTTTAAAATTCATACAAACCAACCAGCAACAACATTTGTCGGATGGCAACACTTCAAGCGAGAGGCGAAGAGTAGTAACACATCTGTGCGTCTTTATTGTTTTGGCATGGTTCATCGGTTGTTCCAAAACTTGCCACGTCTATTCATTCTCTGGTCGACTTATATAGATGTGTAATAGGAATAAATATATAGTATTTGAAGAAGTAAGAAAACTCAATAGTAGTAACTTTTCTTATCAGATCACAGTGTTTATTCTTAAGATACAGAAACGTATCACAACCGATTCGATAAATAATAACTTCTAGGAATATATAATATGTTTTCAAAATATATTTATGGTTTGTTGCTATTGTCTATTCCACCTACGCTGTTACAGTGCTGGGTGGTATTGGCGGAATTGATTACTATGTCTAGTTTGGACATCTCATCTAGTTTGGTGTCCATCTTTGGAAACTAGTTAATCACTCCAGTATCGTTACGTAGCGCTGGAATGTACACTGATATTGCATCTCACAATATGCGACAAGCAAATTTTCTTTTACGGACGTTGATAAGACACAATGAATTTTCTCGATGCACTCACTGCAATAGTGTTGCCCACGGAGCTCTATAGACCTACTTGACAATGCTGGAGACTCAGACAATATATGTCTGAAGTTAGAAATCAGAGCAGAGTCAGAACCGCTTCACTTTGTGCAACCTAAGGAGACACGACGACCAGGGTGAATCTTGGCCTGGTGCATCGATTGACCCGGTCTTGACCAGAATGAGTTCGGACTCGATCTTGATCAAAATGACCAGGATTTGGAAAATAATAACTTCGAAGTACATGTAATACGTTTTCTTAATATATATTTGCTGTTTGTTGTTATTGTCTATTCCAATTATGCTGTTGCAGTGCTGAGTGACATTGGCGGCCTTGATTACTATGTAAGTACTTGCAAATTGCACTGCAAAAAAATATTGAGAGAATGTTAAAGTTGCTGGTGTTCCAGGATGAGCACAACATTTTCTTGTGCTATATCAACACAAAAGATATTGATTTCGATGGACTAGCAGAATTAATATGTTGTCTTGTCATTGCTGATTCAGCAGAAAGAAAGATACCATGCTCGCACTACTAAAGTCTTAAATTAACATTGACAACATATCATTGAGTTAATTTTACGTGAAAAAGTGGTAGTCACGTGGGACACCGAAACGTTTTATCGACATTTTAGGCTATGTAAATGTAACAGATACACACGTTAATTCGATCATTTATAATACTTACATTATTGTCACTTTTACTACATATGTTATTGTTTGTCAATTTAAACAGAGTAACGAAACACCTGAAACAATCGTCCTCTATAAATTACAAAATTATACTTGAAGACTCCAATGGAAAAGGGGGAAATTGGTCACGGTTTCAGTTTACACACCAGCAACGTATAGTATGGAACCCTACACATGTTAATGAGACAAATTACTCCATCACTTAAGCCTGTAATTAAATCCATGTAAACTGCAACTCTTGGACTATATGGAAGTATTATTACTATGTTTTGTTTCATTATATGTTTACCTTTTGTTTCCTCTCAAATCTTCATTTGAAAGAGAAAAAGAAAATTGCGGAATATGAGCTAGAATGATGTCTATTTATGTGTCCGACTAATTCTCAGGGATTTATTATTTGAGAATGGTTATACCTTCAGTACTGCTAGCATTATCCACAACTACATTTACCAGTGTGTATTATGTAGAATGTATACAGTTGTGATTTGTTAGTACACGTTAGAAATGTCAAACGAAATTTATGCTTCTCCTATCATCTGTGATCCTTCCAGAAATGTACATCACTAAGTATTTTTTGTTCAGTTTATCCACGATACCAATTTGGATGTACATTGAGTATTCGTTTGCTGTAGACAGCGAGCAACAAATTGAGGTCCGCGATAACCACGTTGTTAGGGGTCAACGTGGTCAAGGGTCAATGTGATGTGATGTCAAATTCAATGCTATTGTCATGCGAATTGGAGGTAATATTGGTGCTGGAGTAGGGGGCTACGGTTATTTGGGTTAATTACACTTGTCACTCAGACTAATGTAGAAAATTAATTTAAATTGAAGATTTTACTCGGATTCGAGATTACATTAACTGAGGAAAATGATACCATTCCTCAAAACTGGCAGGTATAGTAAGCACAAAAGTTGGCTAATTTTAATTTAGCACAATTTTTTGCTGTTCATTTCTGCTTTAAAAGTAATACATCTTAACGATTAAAAAGTAATACATCTGATCATCTTAACATCATTTAATGATTAAACAACCATCGGACTATATTAGTTATTAAGGACCTATACTGAAGCGTATCTTCAACATGTGATTTCCTTCACTATTTGAAACTGGATTTCTAAACAGCAGATTCAGTACTATCAAATTACAGAGAAAATAATATACACACAATGCGAAACAGGTTTGTCTCCTTAAACATCACTACTAACATCAATTAAACTAAGTAATATACAGCTACTTGCAACTATAACTGGAAGTCTTTCAAAACCGCATTATAATCCGATATACAGATATATTCTTTACATACACGGAGAAAAAGAGTCACTGAACGTTCAGTTGCCGGCAGTCAAGTGTTCAGTTCCAGATGAATCTGCCGAACGTACGGCTATGGGAACTGAATTTATTTAGTTAAAAGTATTTAGTGAACGGAAACAATATATGTTCAGTAAGACGTTAGAGTGCCTGTTACTGGATGCATCTAGTAAAACTTTTAACTAGCGAAAAAAGAGGGGTCTGGTGTGGGGTTCGAACTCACGACCTGCAGATTTGCTTATTCACCTTGTTGTCCAATACTCTATCCCTGCTCCACCGTTTGTTCTGTTGAACGTAAGATATTTAACTAGTCCTTTTATGTTACAAAACAGTTTCTCAAGTAAATATATTTATCTAGACTTCAATTATTCGAAACTTGGAAATTTTATTAATTGACCCTGTGTTAGAATAGAGCTATGAAGAAGACTGATTCGTGATTTTACAGAAGTTAGACACCCCAAGAGTATCATAACGACATTTACTTTATTGTTCGGTTCGATGACATTTCTCAAACAAACTGGCTGCCAATTTCCAAGACACCCTCCACTAGATGAATAACTCAAGCAACTATAACCACCCAGTTGCGTTGTCCTCATTACGCATTTGGAGCTTGTTACTGCAATGCTTAGTAACAGTTTGCATAATACAATAGTAACTGGCATCAGACATGTTTTGTTGAGTTGAATCAAACATCTTTCAGTTCTTGGTACTATATTGTTCAGTACCTGTTGATCTATGATTAGTTGCGTTAAGTAAAGTAAACACTTTTTATGATTTGAGTTTCCCTGCATGTAATATAGAAGTTGGCTATTGTATAGTTCGCAGTATCAAATGTTTTGTTGACGGTATCAGAAAACCCTTAACTGGGCCTGTTTAGTTAAAACCTATAGATCGAATTTTCTCAGTGTATTATTTTAAAAAAAGTTTTTTTTTTTTAATTATTTTTTATTTTGTTTTCCTAATCATTTTCGTGTTCCTTTTTCAAAATGTATTTTTGCACACAGTAAGTGATTTCATTGATTTATGCTACAGATAATCAATGTAATCAGTAGGATTGGAGTTAAGGTTTCATACATTAATCCAAATTTACCTTGCTTTGTTTCCCTGCAGGTTTACGAGGCAAATGAGGGATTATTTATAAATCCTTTACTATACTATACTTTCCTATACTTCCTATATCTTCACCTTGGAAAACATAAGAAATTAGCTAAAGACATATAGACTGAAGTTATTTGGAATAGTGTGTATTAAAATACTAATAAACCTCCAGGAAACTGAAGAAATATTTGGAATTATACGAAGAATTTAAGTTCCTAGAGATAATACAAATTACAATAAAGTGAAAAACTATGCATTCTTACTAAAATATGCTCATATATATATATAGCGGGATCGTAACAAGAAATAAGGAAGAAATTATTTTTTTTTTTTTTTTAATTTTCTACAGAGAATTGTACTACTCCGAAGAAGAGCTGGGAAATGAAGACTCAGAAGAAAATGATGTAGATGTCCCAGATGTAATGAAAGAAGAAGTGAATAAAGTAATTCGAGGGATGAAGAACGGATATTAACAGGTAGAAAATGAACTCACAGCAGAGATGTTTAAATGGGGAGGTGAAAACATCAAAGAGGAACTTGCGAAATTATTCTCAATGTGCTTGAGGAAGAGAGAAATAACCAGAAGTTGGAATAATGCTGTTATAGTTTTGTTGTACAAGAAAGGGGACAAAGAACGCGTCGAAAACTACAGACCAATTAGCTTACTGTCAGTTCTATACAAAATGTTCACCAAAGTTATTTTGAATCGTATTGAACGGGATTTTGGAATTTAACCAGGGAAGGGAACAAGCCGGATTTCGTCGTGGATTTAGTGCAATGGACCACATACAAACACTGAATGAAGTTATGGAAAGGACTAATGAATATGACCTTCCACTATGTTTGGGATTCAGAGATTTCGAAAAAGCTTTCGATTCCGTCTCCCTGTCAGCAGTACTTAAATCACTTCAACACCAAGGTATCGAAAATGCGTACATCAAGCTAATTTAAAATATTTATTCGACTGCCACATCTGTCATTAGACTACATCAAGAAATTTGGAAAGGGGTAAGGCAAGAAGATTCAATTTCCGCAAAACTGTTTTCAGCGGTCCTGGAGAGAGTGTTCCAAGATTAAAACTGGGATGAAGTTGGAATTTTAAATTAATGGCGCATATCTTCATCACCTACGGTTCGCTGATGATATAGTCCTGGTTGCTTCAAATGCGGAAGAACTACAAACCAGAATGGAAGAACTGAATAATGAGAGTTCGAAAATAGGCCTTAAAATGAATTTAAGTAAAGCAAAGGTCATATACAATCAACATGCTGCAAAAAGGAAAATAAAGATTAGCGGAAAGACAATACACATAGTTGATGAGTATGTGTACCTAGGACAGCTCAAACATCGAATGCCAAGTTTACTGATGAAATAAATAGAAGATGTAAAATGGCGTGGAGTTCGTTTGGAAGACTACACTTTATTTTCAAAATCAAACTACCAATATGTCTGAAGCGTAAAGTTTATAATCAATGTGTCTTACCTGTAATAATGTACGGCTGTGAAACTTGAACATTGAATGCGCAAACGACTCAAAGATTGAGAGTCACACAAAGAGC
>JAGDQP010042968.1:6239-16371 GCA_022664845.1 Lepisma saccharinum
CAGTTATTAACTTGGATCAATCAATTAATACAGGAACTCACTGGATTTGTTATTCGTATGGAAATAATAAAGCTTGCATATTCGATTCATTTGGTGGAGTACCCCCAAGTCTTTGATTGAGTATTTAAATCCTAATAACACTATAATTGAATATAATAGTGATCGAATACAACATTTTGACGATGTGATTTGTGGTCATTTATGTATTAAACTATTAAAATTCTTATCTGATGGAAACAATTTTCATCAAGCTATTGAAAGATTGAAACTTGATTACTTAATGAATCATGCATAAAAATAGTATATTACTTAGTCTTTTATTAAAAAATGATTGTGTTGCACTTATCGGGGACTACACCAAAGCTTCGGCTGAATCTTCACAATGAAATTAATAATCAAAATAACAATTTGAAAATTGCATTGATTGGATTTTATAGTATGTACTTAATACCAAATGTAACAAAAAGTAGCAATACTTACTTTCATAAAGGAGAGAGGCATAATATACCACCGGGTCAGTATAATGCATTAACATTAAAAACAACACTACCTAAAGAGGTGCTTCTAAATGAAAATCATGTAATTCATCGAATGGAAGTTACACCATTTGCAGAAAATTTTAATGTAGAACCTGTTGGTAAGTTATTAGGTTTTGAGAATAATAGTGAACTTAAGCCAGAAGAAACTCACATAGGTAAATTTCTTCCAAAGTTCTTAAGTATTGAAACATTTAATATACACTGTAATTTAGCAAGAGGTATGATTATAGCAGATGGGTAGTATAAGCACAAGGAAACTAATATTATAGCAACATTTAAACCATTAACAGAAGTTTTAGAACCAATTGCTTATGAGCCTTAATACCCATTATTTTTTCCTATACAAGAGAGCCAGAAAACGTTCCATTGAAATAAGTAATGAATTGCATGAACCATTTAGTTTTGGTGGCGCAATAACAAGCGTAATTCTCATGATTAAAATGATGATTCTTAAAATGATTTTTTTATAGCAAGAATGATAGCGAAAAGAAACAAAGTTGAATATAATATAGTCTTTTTTAAAGATGGAATTTATTGAAAGCTATGAGTATCAATCTTTCCCACTGAATCGTCGTAGATTTAATAACTTGAATGAAGCAAACAAAGATTTAGAATTTGACATCACTTCCGGCGATGGGTTTGTGCACCCACACTACGGTGATTTATACATCAAATATGAAGTTATTGGAAGAGATGCTGGAGGAACTTTTACTTCAGGATCGAATATTAAATTAATTGATAATTTTGTTCCATATTTGTTTTCGCAGGTAGAGGTACGCAAACATGGTACTGTTATTGATAGAATAGATTATCCCGGAATTACTTCAACTGCTATTGCCACATGTTGATTATCAAAGCCTGAGCTCGAATACTTTAAGTCAGGTGGATTAATAACTGATGCGAAACTTCCACGGAAAGAGAATACAGTGTTGTTTCCATTACGTTTGCTGTTTGGTTTCGCAATAATGATGTTTTATTTTATCGCTGGAAAACAAAGAAAGCAGATGGTACTCTAGATGATGCTACATTAGCTCATGCTGCCAAATTAGTGATTACTTCAATGGAGCTTAGAATGCCAATTCTCGAATACGAGAAAAATTATTCGATGAAATTAAAAGCAGATATACTTCGAGAACCTCAAATGCCAATTGAATTTCTCACGTATCAAAGTATTCAATGACATGTTTCAGGTTCTTATGTCGAATTTGATGTAACAACACAGTTTAACTGACTGCAGTTCGATATGCCTGTATTTTGTAATAGTTCTTTTCCAAACTAATCGTGATGTTAATACTCAGGAGAAAGACACTAGTAAGTTTGATACATGTAAGATTAAGAATATTTATTTAAAAAATGCTCGTAATGAAATCTTCCCTCGTGAGAATTTAAACCTGGTTATCACAAAAGCAGATTATCTTAACATGTATGATAGTTACACTGCTTTTAAAAGTGTAACACAGAAAAATACTTATATGTTTTATTCCCCAAAAGCGTTTATAAGAAAATCGTTAAATGTATGTCATTAATGCAAGTAAACGCAAACAACTTGTTATTAACGAACGAACCAATATTAAAATTATAATGGATTTTGAAGAAACAGTCCCCGCGAATACTTTTTCTACTGTAATACTTATTGCTCAAATTTCGTATATCTACGATGTGAAAAATGAGAGAGTAATTGAACAATTCTAGTGAACAAGTTTTCAGGAGAGAAATAAAATGTTATTACTTTGCATGTAGACTGTAATTCGCTCTTTCATGGCTATCACAGATACGAAAAAGGAGAGAGAGATAAAAAATATGCAACTGAGAATCTTTAATGCACCCACACATAATATGATTTTCACATGACATTCACATTGATAGAAACTTCCGCTCGTGCACACGCAACGAAGAGAAAAGCAGTGCAATTCATACAAAATATGGATTTACAACAAGAGAGAATTTGATGTTAGTTTTTTAAAACTTCAGCGCTTTTTTTACAGCAATAAGCAAGTTCATCATGGCAGTAACAAATTATCACGAGCATGTCTCATGTTAAATATACCATTACGGTATTCACCTAATGCAAAGCAGCTGTTGAAGTACTTCTGATTGCGCCCGTATAGGAAACTAACAATTCATTACTTAGTTATAACACTATTCAATAAGTTAACAATCATATCAATAGATTAACACACAGTAAGGTAGCAATAATGTTAATGAATGATGATAATAGCAGCAATTAGCTGTGATATTAACAGATGGCGGTAGAGAGGTGAGGAATTCCGACAGTTCACAAGAAAAGTCAATAGACGGCGGTAGAGTAGCAGAGAAAAAAATCATTAAATCTAGTCACAAAAAACGGAGGTGGAGGGGAAGGTGGGAGGCGAAGGTGGAGACGAAGGTGGAGGCGAAGGTGACATGTTAAATGGAGATTAACCATATAGAAAAAAAATTGCAGCCGTGGTCCAGAGGTGACGCCTTAATCGGTAATTTATCAATAGCAGTTTTATGCAAAAGCCTTACTTTTTATATACTTATACTCATTATGAAGGTTTCCCCAGGCCCATCTATTACAGAATTTATCTATGTTTGTATAACGTTAAAAAAATTTCACTAAAGCATATTATGATCTAACTAATAAGAATAAAGATTCTGCTGTTACTAGAAATGAACATAGTAAATAACAGAAACTGATGTTAGTCTATGCAGAAGAGTTATTCAGCTTTTTCAAATGTGGTTCTTTTTCTGTCCGGCTCACCCTTCCGAAGCGCTACTGCTTAATTGGACGAATATTGTTTTTCTTCTTTTTATTCTTGGTTCTCTATCTCGACAGGCATGGTTCAAGAAGCTTTTGTCTCACCTACAGTGAGAAAAAATATTTGGACAAGTTGAACAAAGGGGGAAAACAGACTTATCATACGCAAAACGTGGCCCATTTCGAAATCTCTTGCCCTTTTATGATAATTTGAATACGTTAAATAGAATGCTTAGAAATAACTACTACTCGATACACTTGCAAGGTAACAGGCAACGAAAGAGTGACAAATACGTAAATTCATTGAAAAATGTATTTGGACAACCACTTACTAATCTCGAAAGAAATGTTTTAGGTACCCTATTGTGTACAAAAGCACTCTGCGTGATGTATTGAAGCAATCCACACCGTGTCAGGTATAAAGAAGCAGCATGGGGAACAAAGTGAGTTGAACAACATTCGAACTGCTCATTTTAATTTCAAACTACGTGCGGAAGGTAAAAGGTACTGAAACATACCCGAGTTTGTTGGAAAGCCATGCTCTACCGTTGGATACGTCATAAAGAAACACAAAACAGAATAATTATTGGGGATTCATTCTGGTCAACTAAGGAAACTAACTGTCAGGAATGAAACCTACATTCTCCATTCTGTGAACAAAACTCAAAGAATTATAAAGAGAACCAAGAAAGATTTGTCGCTTTTTGTGGAGGTCTGTGTTCAATTGGCCCTCACACCATGAGTTGAATGCGAATGGAGATCAGGCGAAGGTCAGTTGTTGGTGTGGGTATAGCCAACATACTACCTAATTGTGTAAGTTCAGTCACACCGTGAACGTGCGGAAGGACACAATGAACATTGGACCTCCACAGAGCGTCATAAGAGCGTCTATGCTGTACGAGTTCAAACTGGGGTCAAACGCAGCTGCAGCGGGGCGGAAGATATGCCAGGCCTTATGTGAGGGTGTCGTGACTACGCGGACAGTGCAGCGGTAGTTTACCATGTTTAAGGACTGTGACGAAACATTCGAAGACGCACCACGTGCAGGAAGACCAACACAGGTAACAAATGAAGATCTTCAGGCAGCAATTGAGGCGAACAGTGGCCAGACATATGAGAAACTGGGACTACAATTCAGTGTGAGTGGAGAAACCATTCGGCAGCACCTCCATCAACTTGGGAAGCACTACAAGTTGGGTCGATGGGTCCCACAGGATTTGACTCCAGGCCAGAAGGCAACGCGACAAGACACCTGTGTTTCTTTGCTGTCTCGTCTGAAGAAGGAGCCATTTCTGGACAAGGTGTCGACATGTGATGAGAAGTGGGTCCTGTACGAAGCTCCACGGCGCCGTCATCATTGGTTAGAATCCCATGAACAGGTTCCAAAACATCCGAAACCAGCACTGCACCAGAAGAAGGTTCTCCTGTGTGTTTGGTGGACTGCTCGCGGCATCGTGCATCGGGAACTGCTAATAGCTGGTCAGAGCATCAATGCAACTATGTACTGGCAGCAGTTGACCCGTGTTCAAGAGAAACTCAAAACTCTGGAGCCAGCACTTCTGAATCGCAAAGGGATCCTCCTGTCACAGGACGACGCTAAGCCCCACGTGGCTAGAATGACTCGGGACACCATTCTACGCCTTCGATGGGAAACACTATTGCATCCGCCATACTCACCGGACATTACACCTTCCGATTTTCACCTGTTCCATTCCTTGGACAATCACCTTAGAGGACGCCAGTTCAAATCCCTAGTAGAGGTACAAAATGCACTTGATACCTTCTCCGCTTCACGGCCCACCAAGTTCTACCGCGATGGAACCCATAGCCTTCCAGAACCATTGGCAGAAGGTCATTGATGCTGATGGGAACTATTTTTGATCTTCCAGTACGACTTAGGTGACATATCGATGTTCGAAGGTGGTGGGTGAAAAAGCGACAGAACTTTCTTGCTTACCTTTATAGTTATAAAGATTTGGCTACTTCACTTGCATAGGATATGCAAGTTAATGTTACAGATGTCTGGAGGTAAACAAAAAAATGGGATTCAGAATATGTCTATTTAGAAACAAAACGCATATATCAGAAGAAAGCAGAAAGAATAAATTCTAATTTCTCCAACAATATAAATATGTGTGACTGGAATTTCGGGAAAAAGTTTTTTTCTGGGATGAGACGAAGATAAATTTGTATTGTAGTGATGGATATCAGGACGTGTGGCGAAAGAAGAATGAAGCTTTCAGAAAGCAGAACATTGCTTCAATTGGTAAACATGTTGGAGGATCTGTTATGATTTGGGGTTGTGTAATTACTAATAGAGTGGCCAGTATTCATACCCTCGATACACATCTTCTAAATCCCAATTTTTTCCATGAATTTTGGATTGTTTGTGGTGTAACTTGCATATCCTAGGCTAGTGAAGTAGCCAAATCTTTAGGACTGTTTTCTTTTTTTTTTTTTGGTTCTATTCACAGAAAGAAGAATGTAGGTTTCATTCCGCGTAGTTAGTTTTCTTAGTTGGCCAGAATGAATTCTATTCCGCAATAATTGTTCTGTTTTTTTTTTTATAATGTATCCAACGGTAAAGCATGGCTTGCAAACAAGCTTGCCTTTCCTGACGCGGTGGGGATTGCTTCAATACACTACGTAGACTGCTCTTGTACACAAGAGGATACCTAGAACATTTATCTCGAGACTCGTATTGAGTTGTCCAAATACATTTTTTGTGCGATGAATTTTCCTAGTCCTCACTCTCTCGTTGCCTGTATCTTTGCAGGTGTATCGAGTGGTAGTTAGTTCTATATTATTCTAAGGCATCGAAATTATCATAAAAGGGCAAGAGATTTCGAAACGATCCGTGTTTTACATGTGATATAGTCTGTTTTTCCTCTTTGTTCAACTAGTGCAAATACTTTTCTTACCTGCTGTATAAGTTTCCCTATTTACATGTATTACAAACTCAAAATGAAGGTAAACAATAATTGCATCCAAACAGCAGTTTGACGGATATATTTCCTAGTGCAAGTGCACTCCTCCTCTTTTGTGTGTGTTCTTCTTGTCGCTTACTTCTTGTGTATTTTTTCTTTTTCTTAAATTATGATTGTATATGACCAAATCAATTATCTTTAACCCTCGTAACGCCAAGTAAATTTCATCTCACGGAACGCAAAGGTAATTTCATCTCACGGTACGCAAAGATAAGTCATTTTCGACTCATATATTTCTCATATCAAATAAATTACTAGTTCAAAATCAAGGTATTAGAGTATGAGTGCATTCATTGTATTGTATTTATTGCATTTTATTGTATTTATTTATCATATTTTATTTTTTCAAGTAGATACTAAAAATAATGAAAAATACAGAAAAACTAATACATCATATTAACCTCGTAAACATTTTCATGGCTGCACAAATATGAAGGTACCATGAGTCTCTTACTTATTTACACATATAAAGTACTGCATATAAGATTACCAGAATCAAACTACCTTACTCTCTCACTCTCACATGTAAAGCACACCACATCTGTTGTATTCTGATTCTTGCAAATAAAGCGATTACATTGTTGACAGTATGCGGAGTACTTGTCTTTACCATTACACATGCAGTATCGTCCACATTTCGTCGCTCCTTGATTGAGAAATTATAAAGTGTAAATCGTTTGGAAAGATACCTGTGATCATTAGAACCGACAGCAACTTATTATTTTAATATAAAATGACATTTAAAAATAGTTACACAAAATGCCAAGATTGGGTCAAATTGACTTATGCTTGATTTTATTAAATTCTTACAGTATAAATACATGGGTTTAACATCATTTTCTACCATAATATTTTTGAACACGTACGTGAAGAATACACAGAATTTCACTCTTCCATTTAATGACTAATGGACAAAAATAATATTTTGACTGTATGGGTCATTTTATGACCCGATCTTGGCGTTCCGAACGTTAAAAGACAGAGAATAAATTTTCATTTTTTCTTTCATTCTCTCTTTTCTTACTAAATGGTCTTTATCGATGATATGCACGAAACTCCAGAAACAACACAAGCAATGAACGAATTAACTCCTTTAACCGGGAGAGGGGTATTATATGTGATGTAAGTACACACGAGTTTCAGGGAGAAATTTATCAATGAAATTGATTTGCCAAAGAGAAATAAGTTTAGCAGAAAGGGAAAACGAATGACCATGTGCTGTAGAAATAGGAGAACCGACTTCACCTTATCATTTGGGCCTCCCATTAGGGAGGCCCAATTCAACTTTGGTGGACCAGGGGGCCCCAAACCCTCCCCCCTTCGCGATCAGCGCCCTTGCCTGAAGATCATCAGAAGCTGCCACTGTGACATCTTCATACATTTCTTGTGAAACGATAGCAGCTGATCTGTCCTCGTCGTAAACATCACCTCTTACAGTTGATGAAACGCAAGACGATCCATAATCTTCTTCTGATAACAGATTCCTTCACCATCAGAATTATCAATATGAAGCGGACTGGGGCAACTTGCAGATTCTGCTATTGTAACAGAATCAGTAAAACTTGATCATCATGATTCGACTTCATCGGAGTTGATTCATAAGAGTTGACTTCATCAGGATTTCTTTGTTTCCCACAGTCGGCCCCTGCCTGCTGTTCCGACTGAGACGTCATTTCAGACTCTGAATTTATATCTTTCACAATTGCCATAATTTTATAGGCTCTAGAGTCCAAAAACTTATTCATAGTTTCCCTTAAATGCACAATAAATTTATTCTCCTATTTCTCCTGCTCGGGCACTAATCATTATGGTAACTAGAAGAAGCTTACACAGATTGAAACCTTGGACAAAAATATTTACTACAAGAAAACAAGCAAAGTGCCGCAAACACAGTCATTATAACAAAGAAATATTATTGCGGGGAAGATAAAAAGAATATAGTGCGTTTTACCTGCCTGGTGTTTCATTCTGTACATAAGGTATTTATACTTGCGCTTCATAAGAGGCGAAAAAGCCGTAAGTCCAACAGAACTATGTACTTAAGGTATTTTTGCTTAAAGAATATCAGTTACGGTCTTTTCACTTAGTTTTTACTTACAATTTTGCACATAAGATCAACAATAATGACGTCACAATCCCCTTCTTCTTGGGCAAATCATCTCAATTCCACCTTAGAATAATAGAAAATTATACGGTGAACACTACCATATCTCGATTTTCGAAAAACGTGGAGTTAAAGCCTTTTCGCTTAGGAAGGCTAATTATCAACAATCAATACGTCTACTCGTACACAAATTGTGCAATTGGACTTTCGTTCAATCAATGATAAAACTCTAACATTGTGAATTATATTGATTGTGAGTGTGTGTATTTACATGCGTAGAAAATGAAGATATTTGGGCTTGAAAGAAACAACATACAGCCGTTTAGTATATTGTACGAACTAACTGAGCAGCATGAGTTTGTCTAAGTATTGTGGATAAAATGTTATAACATAAAATTAAAATATGAGTGAAAATATGTTTATTTTATTTGGTACGGTCTAAAAGTAATATTTCCAACGTTGTGGGCTTTAATCAGAAAATAAATTTTCGCTTCGTTGATTTATAAAATCGATAGACTAGGTAGAATACAAAATCCTTTTAAAATAGGAACATTCTCGAAGTACGAAGAATACGAGCTGCTATTAAAAAATATTTTGCCAAATAGGTCAACTATAACGACAGCTCTGTAATTGATTTTGTAAAGTATCTTGCATATTGCAAGTGACACATAGAGGTTTTGACTAATTCCTATTTCATAGAAACGTGATTTTGTAGGATATATATGTTGGATTTTAAAATAGGATCAGTTAAATTCCGGGGCAATAAGACGAAAAAAAAAGTTCTACCAGGTACTTGGCCAATGATACATTGCATTTCGGGTTTGAATTTTAGGAAGAAAATATTGTTGAGTAATATACGATTGATAGATTTTTTTATCATTGTACGTATCAATCGGATCTTTAGTAATTAAAACATATCCAATGCCAACGAGCATAATTTAAGTATGGACAATATCGTCGGTTTCTTTCTCTGAATAGACTGACTTAGCAGGCCTTGGTAGCTGAAATAAACAAATTAGAGTTGTGCTTCTTCTAACCATCGCAAAGGCATCGGTCCCGAGCTAACAAGTAAAGGTCACAAATGGTTAATCGCGGATTCAAACAGGACATATGTCAATCGATAGAGCAGTGAATTCTTAACTACTTGTGAGAATCTTAGCGGCAGAAGTCGTCCGTATCACAAGCTATAACAAATTAAATGTAACATGGAATGTATGAAACAATTTCCGGAACAGCGAAATATCTCGCTTAGAATGAGATTTCGCGAAATATCTCGGTTTGAATGAGGTTTCGCGAAAAACTGAAAGACAAAAGTGTCAGCAAATCATGAGAGTAATTCGACTGGCTAACCAAACTCCTCACACGAGGTCCTGTGTGGTCCCCATGGGGCCCAATTTTGATTTGTCACATATTACCCCATATGTTTCAAAAACTATTCTGCATCTTCGGGAAAATCTACATCAGAAAAGTGCGTGCAAAATTATGAATAGTAGCCATGGACCCCAGAGGGCCATAAATTGATCAATGGTTAAAAGTTCCAGAACAGCAAAATATCGCGGTGATGGGTCACTGTGTCGAAAAATGGCCTAAGGCAAAATATCCAAGAAAGCACCACAACGATGCGATAACGTAACCAAACTCCCTAGTAGAAACCCTGTGTGGAACCCATGGGGTCCCAGTTGGAGATTGCAAACAGGGTCCTTAACATTAACTAAACATTCACAACCCTATTTTCATCTCAACCCTATTTTCATCGCAACCC
>JAGDQP010042969.1:0-16371 GCA_022664845.1 Lepisma saccharinum
TGTCACTACCCAGTACAATTTCCATTTCAAGGACCAAAATATACCTGTACACTAATTATAGCTAAACTCGGAACGGTACATGGGGGACGTGAAGGTATGGTTCCACATATTCTCGACCTACGGCACGAAGTGAGGTGGAGTGGTCAGTTACACGCTCGGCCACCTTTGCCTCCCAAGGCATCCAGGAATGCCAAGGACACTCTGGTTCTCAATTTGATAGGAGGCTAAGTGCATGGGAACACTGCGAGAAAAGTCTTCATTGTAATGTCCTGGCCGGGATTTGAACCCGGGTCGCCCGATTCATAGTCAGATGTGCTACCGCCTAAACCACGGCGACTCCTACCTGTAAACTAATAACAAGATAAAAATATCCTTGATATTATGAAAACTGCACTTCATCACCATTTTTGCCTTAGGCTCCCTTGCGAGTAGGGTTGCCACTTGTCCCGTATAATAATGTCCCTATTTTATGTATAAAAAAATATATACGCGTCCGTTGTTATGAGTGGTTGTCCCGTATTATGAATAATAAATTCCCCCACGTATTTTCAACATATCAATAATTTTAACCATTATGGACTCTTTTTCGACTGTTTACCATGCAGACTGGCGAGCAGGCTGTTCACATCCCCAGGCTCCAACGTGGTGGCGTATAATACTCATGTCTTTTGGTTGCTTTAGTTCAGTGTTTTTCAACCTTTTAATGCTCACGGACAGGCAAACTATAGAAGAAAAAAAAAACTTTCAAGAACCGGTAAGATGCCAGTAAGTTGGAGGTTTATTTGACGTTCAAAAGATGGCAGCACATCTTCTGATTCTAGTAATTTTGGTAAAGGAAATGTAAACTTTAATCACAATTTTGAACTGTCGATATCTACAAAATAAGCGTTAAATAATGAAATGTATTAATTTGCCGAGGATCTGTTCAATAGTTTCACTGACAGGTACCAGTCCGCGGACCGGTGGTTGAAAACCATTGTTCTAGTTGATAACAGATACTAACGCAAACTATGGTTAGAAAATTGAAATATCCATTTTCCGTCCGTCAGTGCTTTTGGTACAAGATCATTAATGATACAAGAGCCAGATTGTTGAGGGATTTATTCATCAATCACACTCTTCCGCCACCAATTATTAAGAAGAGAAGAGGAAGTGTGAGCTAGAGGTTTTAAATTGTGCGGGTATAGTTATAGGGCCTAACTAGTTACTTTCATTTTAGGTTATTTCAGATTTATCTCTTTTTTTCTGAGTAATTTACTCATGAAAAGGTGGCAACCCTACTTGCGAGTGATTAGTGTACTAATGAAATATCACTAGATCTACGCTTGTAATATCATACCTGCATCACCTGCTCCAGGGAGGAGACCTTGGGCCCTCGTAAGACCTCTGAGAGCTGGGTGAATTAGCAAATTTTCATTTTTCCCATTTTGTAGTTTTCGAGCCAATGGCGTGGGGCCCGTAGGACTAGTGGCGCCACTAACTAAAGCTGCACCTTCAGCTGCCCCCGTCAATGTTGCATTGAGAATCTGCATTTCCCGCATCTGTTCCTGCCTAATCTCATCGTTATAGTCCTGAAAAAAATTAAACAAAATTATTAGTTATAGGCAATTAAATGTGTTATAACTATCTGTATTTATAATGTGTATTAAATGTTATAACTAACTGTATTTATAATGTGTATTAAATATGTTATAACTAGGGCCCGGATACTTAGCTTTTCATATATTTTGATCCTTACTTGGTGATATCACTATTGTAACACATTTTCGTCTGTCATTTAAAAAAAAAACATGAAGACCTTAATTGAAAAACATCCCAAGTCCACCGGAGTATATTTTTCAGGAGGAACGAAAAACAGTCCAAGGTCTTCGTATGTTATCCTATTCAGCGGTATTTTGTATTAAAAAAGGGTTTCTGTGGTGGGATTAGGATGTAATATTTACGCAAGTGGATAGCCCTTGGAACATAGATACCTACGAACAGAAAAAAAAATGAAAATACGAGTCTTCAGTTATTATAGTTTTAGGAACATTTTTTTTTTTTTTTCATTCCATGTTTGTGCTCTTAAACTTTGAAGGTATCTGAATTAAATTGCTGTAGTATTTGGTTCCTGCTTTCTTTCTTTTACGTTTTTTTTTTATTTATTTATTCTTTAAACATTTCCAGCAAAGTGTACCATGGAACACAGCTTCATGTACGGTACCTTGAAACATGCACGTATAATAGTGCATATCAATCAAATAACTAACAAATAAATATTTGGGGAAATATTTTATTCATATAAGTTCTGTGTGAAGTGTGTAATACTGTATGAAAAAAAAAAAACATTATATTATTTTCAAATAACTTACAAAATAAATAAGGGCATGATAAAAACATTTAAGCACTCAAGAAATCATAAATAGGCCTTATAAACACCTAGATGTGTGTTTATTTTACTTTTTATTTATTAGTTTTCTTGGTGCCCTGTGCTCCTTCTTCAAAGTACATGTTCCAAGGTACAATTTTAACGTATTAGTTTTGTTTGCTTTAAGTTCAATAAACAGTTAACATATCAAGAAAAATGTATTTGTAGTTGAAATGTATTTGTTACTCATTTTATTTTAATACAAATGCATGTCAGTTAAATATAAGTTTAGGTAGAAAACAATACGATAATAAAAAGGATGTAAATTCAACTTTTATGTTGAACTGATTTTAAAATAGAATTTGAAAATAAGTTCTCTTTCATTCATAGAATACTCTCTTCCCACAAAATGATCGCTTTCAATATTCAGAATGTAAAGTCCATGAACCCATTCACAGAAAATACACACAAAAGTTAATAGACCCGTCCAATTCGTAAAATTTCTTCTCCGAAAAACTCTCGAATGAATAACCCAAGTAGCATAATAACATGGTGCCCACATAGTTCCCAAGTGGGACCCACGTTGCCAATGTCGATTAATACTGGCCCACTTAAGCCCGCTTGATATGATGTGGGCCCCACATCGGAAATACGTGGGTTTTCTCATAAATCAAAAGCGGAATTTAGTCCACTTCATTCGATTTGGGCTTCACTTGGGAATTAGGGGTGAGCATGCCCATCAAGCATAGAGCTAATTTTATTCTACTTGATACAGTGTGGGTACATGGGTTTACGTACATGCCGATAAAGAAATGATGTCAGTGTTTTGCGCGAAATTTATTTATTTGCTATGGAAGGAATTTTAACTATTTGATTCAAACTTACGGTAGTATATAAGTAGTCCCAGTAACTTACAACGCCGTTTCTCACCCTCTATAGTGTATTGTTTTGGTCTAACTTGTCAGTAGTAATTTGTTCCAGTCGGTTTCTAACTAAACGATCCGTTCGAGGGGGAAAAAATTGTGGAAGGGAAGGTTTGTGACTAGGTTCCATATGTTATTATAAGCTTTGAGAACTTTTTAGAGGGTATTTAATGTGTGTTCTGCGGGTAATGTCTCCTTGTTATATCTTTGAAGAAAACTTAGGTACATTGAGCGACTGGACACGAAACTGTCGTCTTAATTGTTATATGTGAACGATATTATTTTTTATTCTTCAGTTTACTAATTGTATCTTACCAGGTGTATGCATAAGTAGTTTTCGGTTTAACTAAGAGATGCCGTCAGCAAAAAGTATGCAACGTATTCATTTGACACATACGTCATTTTGTTCGTCTGACATTAAACTACAAACACACACAAGTGGAGTCCGCCAAACACTAGCGTCTTTGTTTTATCGTTCAGTGATCATGTCAAAGTTTGTGCCTGAAAACGAATATTTGCGGCACGCATTGCTTTTCTTATTTAATCAAAAGAAAAAAGGCTGTTGAAAGTCATCGTGTGCTCGTAGAAACATATGGTGAACACCTTCCATCGATTAGAACATGTAAGACATGGTTTCGAAAATTTAAAAGTGGTGATTTCAATGTGAAAGACAGTGCGTGCTCTGGTAGACCACAAAAGTGCGAAAACGAGCAATTTCAGGTGTTATTGGAGGATGACCCAACTCAAACTCAACAGCAATTGACAAAAGCATTAAATGTGTCACAAGAAACAATCAGCAGACGTTTACGAGCAATGGGGAAGATCAATAAACTGGGCAGGCCAATCGCAATATTACCAGCTTTTGCAAAAGTATTTGAGCAGATCTTATACAAGAGAATTGGTAATCATATTCAACCAGTTATTTCAACTAAACAGCATGGGTTTGTTTCTCAGAAATCCACGGTAACAAACTTAGCACTTGTTACGGACTACATAGCAAATTCGATGGACAAAGGCAAGCAAGTTGATGTGATTTATATTGACTTTGAGAAAGCATTTGACAGGGTTAATCACAATATATTACTGGAAAAATTAAATCACTATCACTTCTCACCCACTCTGATTAGGCTCCTCTATTCGTACTTAACAAATCGCAAGCAATCAGTTGTCTATAAAGAATACAAATCATATGAATATTCTGCACTCTCAGGAGTTCCTCAAGGTTCGAACCTAGGACCTTTGTTATTCCTCTTATTTGTTAATGACCTTCCTGATTGTGTGTCTGATAATGAAAAATTGTTATTTGCAGATGACTTTAAAATATATACAAAAGTCAACTCTATCGGAGACTGCATAAGACTTCAGCAAGGCTTAGATAATATTGCAAACTGGTGTGCTATTAACCAACTTGGAGTCAACATAAGTAAATGTAAAGTATTATCATTTAATAGAAATAAAACCACTCATCAATTTGATTATTCCATTAATAAAATTGTACTAAACAGACCTACTGTAGTTAAGGATCTTGGTGTTAGTTTTGACTCGAAATTGACTTTTAACACATGTTACAAATATAACAAATGAAGCCTTGAAGTTACTAGGATTCGTAATTAGGACGGGAAGAGAATTCAACAACATATCAACATTGGAAAAAATTTACTATGCTTATGTTCGCTCCAAGGTAGAATATGCTTCTTCTATTTGGAATCCATATCAATTGAAACACTGCCAACAATTAGAGAAAATCCAATCAAAATTTCTTAAATTCCTGACTTTTAAAGAAACTCGAATCTATCCTGCTTATGATAGTTACAATGCAGTCATTAAGAACTTTAATATTCAGAGCTTAGAACAAAGGCGCAACATTGCTGATCTGTTATTTCTTCAAAAAATTGTTCAAAATAAGTTAGATTGTATGGATTTAGTTTCGACATTACAGTTTCGTGTCCCACCATCTAAAACTCGCGTTAATAATACTGGTTTCTTCCACTGTAAAAAGGCAAGAACCAATATCTTGATGAGGTCACCAATCTGGAGAATTTGTACTATGTATAACCAACTCTGTACAGTTCACAATGATCTGGACGTATGCTATATGTCACCTAAAGAATTCAGAGATGCAATTGTCAATAAACTCTGTACAACTACTTTGTAAAGCTCAACACTATAATTAGGCCATTGCCTGTTGTGTTGTCACTAAATAAATAAATAAATATTATTTATTTTTCACACTTAAATGGGTCCCACACGATTTGAATGAACGTCAAATGAAAAATCGCAAAGTCACTTGTGAAATGCTGCTTCAACGCCACGAAAGAATATCCTTTTTGTATCGAATTGTGTCGGGTGACGAAAAATGGATTTATTTTGAAAACCCGAAGCGGAAAAAATCGTGGCTTTCACCTGGCGAAGCCGATCCTTCAACACCAAGGCCAAATCGCTTCGGCAAGACCATGCTTTGTGTCTGGTGGGACCAGAGCGGAATTGTGCATTATGAACTCTTGAAGACCGGCGAAACCGTTAATGCATAACGCTATCGCCAACAAATGATTAATTTAAATCACGCATTGATCGAAAGACGACCGGAATGGACCCGAAGACATGGCAAAGTGATTGTGTTACACGACAATGCGCTGTCTCACACAGCAAAACCAGTGAAAGACATCTTGAAATCGCTTGGATTGGACATCCTTCCGCACCCGCCGTACTCCCCAGACCTGGCGCCATCTGACTATCACCTCTTCGCATCAATGGGGCACGCGCTCGCAGAGCAGCACTTCAGCAATTTCGAAGACGTTGGAAAATGGATCGACGAATGGTATGCATCAATTACCTGAAAGATGGGCGAAATGTGTAGAAGCCGATGGCCAATATTTTGAATAAAACAAAATTAATTTCCCTTGAAAATTACGTGTTTTCTTTACCAAAAAAAACCGGCAAAAACTTATGCATACACCTGGTATTTTGCAATATTCGACTACTATAACCATTTGTAAAATGTTGAGTGGACGCTATTCACACTACCATTAAAAATTACACTTAACAAGAATTCAAATGTTAACATCACAACTCATAAATAAACTAATTAAAAATTCTTTCTGTAGTTTCATTTCTGTTACTTAAGATTTTCAAAATGTAGAAAGTGTCTTAAATGTAGTGAAACTTAAAAGAAACCAATTCAGGGCTATCATAACGACTTAAACGCTCCTGTACGTGCTACACACTAATGAAAAGAAATCAGAAACCGATCTAAGGAGCAAAAAGTATGATGGCTCTGTGTCACAATGGTAGCAAAGCGATATTTCAAACCAAAAAGCTTTAAAATAAAAATTGTCGCTAATGGTTTACACATGGTTACCGCCGATAAAGAAATATCTACGTATACAAGATCCAGCACTCAGTTTTATGTCCCAGAAAGAGAATGTGTGGCATCAAAACGTACAGTACCTTGAATGTTCGCTCCAGTAAACCGCTTCTTGTGTTAGTTCTTTTTTTTTTATTATTTTATTTTAAATTTTATTTCCACCGCGAAAAACAATGAAAGGAGACAGAGTGAAAGGATGACTTTTGTCCACCACAAAAGCATCAGGCAGGTGTCAGTGACGTTGAAGTCACTTCGTAAAACGCCAAGATGGGCTATTTGTCTCTTGCGCAGTTGCTTTCCAGTTCTCTGATGATGTGACACCGGGGTGAAGACCGCTTCAGTCGTAAACAAAACACAAAACGCGAAGTACCTACCTACCTGCTTGCTGCTGCCATTGAAATGGAAAAAGAAAGGACAAAGAGAAAACGAATGGTTTGCTGAGTCGTAAAAGGTCAGACTACAATGCAATGTGCGTTACAGCAATAATTTTGCAATGGTCGCTCGCTGTAGAGAAACTCACATTCAGGGAACGTATTAAAGAAAAAAAAAATCAACGAAAAAAAATATCATTACGGGCGATTTAAGAGAAATTTCCTTCCCCAAGGAGTGACGGGGATAAAAGGGTAATATAGAGACTTACTAGTGTCTCTTAAAAATCACGAGAAGTAAAATTTCTTTAAATCACCTCCCAACTAAAGCTTCAAGCTGCTGCTGCTACCTTAACTAGTATCTTTGAAAAAAAAAATGTGGGTAAGCTGACAATTCTCGGACAGATGTGTGTTTGGATGTAAGAGGACGCAAATTGGGTGAATTAGCGGGATTATTAAGGCTCAATCCAAATGGGTTTGCCCGCCTTTTACGTTTTACGTCAATTATTCGAATTTCAGTAGAGGAAAACAGAAATTAATTTTCACGGACCAAAGTTCGTTTCGTCCTTCACTAATAAGAACAATTAGTTTTAATTAAATGCTAGCAGTAACTGCACGGTTGTGTGCAGACACTTTTGGGACATTATTCTGTCCTTAAAGTGTCTGCACACAATCCTGGGTTTACTATTAATATTTTACCAAAAGTAATTGTTCTCATTATTGAAGGACGAAACGAACTTTGGTCCGTGAAAATTGATTTCTGTTTTCCTCTACTGAAATTCGAATAATTGACGTAAAACGAAAAAGGCGGGAAAACCCACTTGGATTGAGACTTAAGGAGATTCATACATTTATCTTAAAGAAAGCAAGATATATCAATCGTCTTCAGAGATAAATAAGATTTATTAGCTAAATTATAAAAAAGAGAGATTTTTGATACCATCTTGATCTGTTTGGCTCTGCACATCTGCTCAAGCCATCATTGTTGCGTAATAATCTTATTTTAAACTTTTACTTGTAAATTTTACAAAACAAGTACATCAAATTACTCACTGTGTCTTGCCAAACAGATAGCCAAGTTTTGTAGTTAACTTTCCCACTAAATTTTTCACCGCGTAGACTAAACAAAGAAACCAAAATATGAATAGCCTAGTAAAGTTAACTCAAAATTAGCAGACAGCTTGCATTTCACGAATGCAAACAAGTCCCATGATACCAATTGAGCATATTTGCATGTCTTTCCAGGTTTGTGTGCAATGGCATAGTCTCGATGCATGTCTCGAACCGTTGGAGTTACAGTTAAGTGCTTTCCAACCACGGCGAATTGTTGGACAATATGATGATGATATATAATCAAAAGGCAAGCATCACTAATACTGGCAATCGCGGTGTCCACCGTCAATTGGGTGAGTGTGCAGTTTAAAGGAGCGCAAAAAGAAACATGCCACGTTCGGATCACCCTAGACAAGAAAGAGTGTAAAACAGATAGTCGAGCGCAATTCATGTTGCAAGATTGCATACGCGGCAGAAAGCATTCCGTTGAGTCATAATACAGTTGTCTAGTACTTGCGTCAGATAGGCTATCATATCCCATGGCGTTTCGTGCTACGGTATGGAAAGAACCTAACCTTGGCTGGCACAAAACATCCAAAAGTTTTCATGGGCCAGTCAGTCACCAGACAAGAACCCCACTGAATATATCTGGGCTATTCTTGATTGTGCCGTGCGATGACGTACCTAGAAGCCTACTTCGCGTTGAGAATTGCTGGGAAAATTTAAATTTGATTTATTTCGTGGCCTTCTGAGCTGTATTATAGAGTGTGCATGTCAAGTGGGTGAACATTCCATAAGTCAAAACAGTAGAACTCGTTGCTTTCATGCAGGACAGAGAAGAAAGCACTCGATTGGGACAACTAAGCTTCAACTTGCATACATTGAATTTGTAACCAGTGACTGGTATTCAATGAACGCTAATGTCCAAATTTTGGGATATCAATTTGCTTATCGGTTATTCTCTGTAGGTTCATCAACAAATAAAATAATAATAATAATAAAATCATGTTTAACGCTTTCTTATAGGATTTTTTTTTAGTGATTGTAGAAAATTAAACACACTACGGGCGTGCATAGGTCCAACAAGAACCCGGCTACAGCTCACACTTGCAAATCTCCTTTCAACAGCCCAAATTTTCCAAAACTGTTTTTAACGTTGAGATGGAAATCAATTAGCTTTAAGCTTTGTGGTGCACCTAGAACAGTGAAGTAAAAATACCGGAAAAACTGGACGCTGAAAAAAAAACTATTTTTTTTCGAGTGAAGTAAAAAATACCGGAAAAACTTAACGCTGGAAAAAAAAAACTATTTTTTTTTCGTGCTACTTTGGAAAAATTTTCTTTTCTTTCTTTTTCATTTTGAGGCAGCAAACATTATTTGATCATTGATAGATAGATAAAATGTTAGTTTTTGGTACAAATATACATTTAGAATAATAAAATCTGTATTGGGACTCGCAGAAACAAAACCGTACTCCATAAATATGTATTCAGTAGATTCCAGCTCGCAGCAAGTCATATATTGCACTGCGTTGTGAAGAGGCAATCTAATGCCGCGGAAAACTTATGTTTCTTGCTCAATCTTAATAATATCGCTAGTCGTAAACTTTTTAAATATATAATTTACGAAAAGACAAGAATAGGAGTGTTTTATGAAAGTAAATGGTTTCTTATAAATATGATAAACACGTTCAAACTCTGAACAGTTTCAGGGCGAAATGGTAGCATACGAAAGTTACTAATAACTTATTTTGAAAATTATTACTTTAAAGTCCAAGAAAATAATTTCATATTTAAGTACAATTATGCTTTCTGAATACTTTTACAGCTCTTTGTATGGAGAAGACAGATAAGAATGCCACCTTAAATGGATTTCAAAGAACTGGGTGTTATAGAAACATGAATGGTGGTTAAGCAACTTACTTTATTCTACTGTGAATATTACACATGCTATTCACAATTAGAACGTATTACTATGAGTAAGTTTGAAGACATATATTGATTGCTCTATTGCTAATTATATAATTGATAACTGTTCAAAACATTCAACACAGAGGCTAGCTAATGGTATTTTTAGGTGTGAGTTATAACATGTAAATAGCTCAATAAATGTCAAATGAAAGACAATTGTCTTACTAGCTAATAAGTACAATATTGGAATGATGTTATCAATACTCATTAATTGGTAAAAATTCGGTACATGGCATCTTATTCACATTTCTAAGTTTATTATAAATTGACATAAAAATGTTAGTTTTATTAATGTTTCTGGCTGTGTCTTATATACTCTCTTCAAAACTGTGCAATATTATTTCACAGGTAGCTCGGCTAAGCTTTATTTTATTTATTTTTTTTAATGGTTTATTGATATAATAATATGAACAATTACGTATATTGCTTGCACCGGAAAATATAAACTAATAATTGAGTGTAAATTGGAAAATAAACCCATTCTAAGAAGATGTTAATTTCGTTTTAGAGGTGGTCTACTTTCAAATATTAGCTCATTCAAAAGATTAAGTTGGAAGAAATCTCGTATGATACTTCTGCGATTTCGCACCCTGCCTGGATCGCAATCGTTTCTTCTCTATAACCATATTTCTATAATGAATTTATAGATTTCGTGTAAAAAAATATATTCTTTTCAACTAGGCGGCTCTTTGTAAATATACTCTACCCATAAAATACGAATTTGAATTATTTAATTGTACAAAATATGTATTTTTGCCATAATGCGATGGTTCTACATCACTTTCAACAAACCGGAATAAACTGTAGCTTTGTATGTACTTTCAAAGATCAGAATTTTGAAGTACATGGTTTACTTTATAAGCTTTACCACTAATTTTCTCAAAAAGAAGTGTTTTTTTTTTTCCTGATATTTTTACCTTCCAGTATTCTTGGTATAAAGTACACTTTTCTTCTTAGGCAATGAAGATTTTAGTTCAGCCTAAACATTCATCTTACTAAAAATAAATACTTTTTTACGAAGTGTTCGTGTAAACTTACTCATTGCTCGTTTCTACAAACTAAAAAAAAAAAAGTGTTTCAAGAAACTTCGAATTTCAAATTAGCTTATAGCTGCGTTTATCAAACAATATATTGAACTATAGTGCACCAAATGAAAGAGGTTACCAAGGCTCTTTTAAATTTACCACTAGAGGTCTCCACTGATGTCCATGCTTTTCTGGCACTCTGTAACTACGAGTCAGTCGGTACAGAAAGTGTACACTCTTCATCTGTTATTGTTGCGCCGAACTAGCAGTGAGCGAGTGGACAGCGTATAATAAAAAAAACTAACCTAGCCAATGGTTAGTGAACGCTGTATTTGAAAATGCGTATATTGATTGAGTCAAAACGTCACCCATCCTGGGATCGAAGCCAGGTCACCGGATCAGCTGTCCGCTTCTGTGACCACTAAGCTGCCTGCTGTTTGTCAGTGTGCTTTATGCAGTAATACTTCACGACACGCACACGAGTCAAAACGACTTCCGATGTATTCTTTCTACTCTGATTAACTCCTAACAAAATGGCGCCAGAGTAGGAAAATGCGAACTGCATGGCTTGATGATCTACAGGTGGCACCCTAGATCACCTGGTATATCATCATGCAATACTTTCCTCTGAGATTATATTGAGAGTGTTGTTCACATGTCAGCATTACCAACAAATTTGGGCAAACTGAAAACCCATATGATTATTACTTTGGAGTACGTGAAAACGGATATTCTGCAGCAAATATGGCAGGAATTCGATTACGCCTTCATGCTTTTCGTGTTACTATAATAAATGAAATCATATACAGCCATTATACAGTTCACATAGCAATTTTGACCTAACTCCAAAGTGAATCAAGCTTACTTTGACAAGTCGTACAGCTTACAAGCTTAACAAATCAAGCTTAAAAGGTTTAAACAAGGTTAAGTCAAGTCTAGTTTACAAGAATCAAGGTTGAAATAGATTTGACAGGACAGGAAACAAAACGCCCTGAGTGAGAATCGATCCCAGGAGCACTAGCACACCAATCTGATGTAGTCACCGGGCCACGGAAACGAGGGAGTTGCAGAAGATTAGCTTACGGCGAAACAGTTCTCGCAGGTGATGGACTTTATCGCACTGATACCACAGCAGAAGTGCAACGAGAAAAATAAATTTCAAGTTTGAAAAGTTACCTCACATAACTGCTTATTCCAACAAGCTTGAATTAGGTTAGATATAGTTACCAAGCCATTTATGTTGCTCCAACATCTTTGTTTCATGCTTGTTTATTAAGTTCAACATAAAATCAACTTTGACAACCTCAAAGCAAGTGACTAACAACCTTGCTGCAAGTTAGTCTGCTATTTGGGAGATAAGTAACAAAAAAGTTGAAGACTTTAAATGAATGTGTCAGTAATCACAAAGTCTGTGTAAACTTCACATAGATTTACATCTGAAATCCGATAAAACATTTTGAAACACCCTATATTGTGAAGTAAAACTTTCAAGAAAATACAAAATGTAATAGCTCCAGCATATAACTCAGGATTAATGTATTATTATACTATATCTACACTAATTCCCTGAAAAGAAACTTCGATTCATTAATTAATCATAGTACAGAACTTTACTTTTAATTTTCATACCGGAACTAGAAATTTTCGTATTTCCGCCAAGGCATAAGCGATTCGCGCATGTGCCTCAGCAGGTGGGGCGAAGGCTGTCACCTCAACATGTAAATCTTCATTGAGGTGGGAGAACTTGGGATCTGTTGATAATCTCAGTTCTTCTTCCTAGAAAAAAAAAATAAGATAAATAACAGAAAATATATTAAAGATATCACAATGAGAGAAAACGTGATCGACATAAGAATATATTAACCAGCAAACAATAAAATATTGTTTTAAATACTAAATTAATTCAAAATACCACTACTGTCTTTAAATTGTTATAATAAACCAGTAAGTCTAAATTCTGACATTATATGTATCCTGGAGGTACAGGTTCGGGAAAGCGTTGCAAAAATAGGCTACTATACTACGAAGGCATTCTGTTAAGCATGATCTGAACCCGTGTCCTGTCGCCAGTACTACTAACTCGTAACTAGGGATCTTCGCCATTCGCCTAAGAGATCGGACTAGCATTTATCCCCAGAAACGAAGTCAATAAACCATAAATAAATGGAACTAAGTATTTCATAAAGTACTACTTTGAAAATGAGAGCTACCATCTTTAACATCGACAATGTTTTCTACTCTTTCAAATTCATCTAACATTTGCCCTTCGACTACGTAAAGACCTTACCATTCCACTTTTTCAACGTCGTAAGCTAAAGCCTCATTCAACTGATAGACCTTTTAATCTATTATGAAGCTATATGCCTTCCCTATATCTCAAGTATTAATATTTGATGCTCCATGGTTCTGCTTTTAACTCATGGTTTAGATCCAAGAAAAAGTATTCATCGTCTCCTTTTTTCATGTATTATCCCTTTAAAATGTATGGAAGAACAGCCAAGTAGACGCAAACCATCAATCAACTTCCATTTTTATGGATCATCTTCTCTCTGTGTATATATCTATCTATCTTTCTAACTCAAATAAGCATTACGAGGTGGGAAGTGAGAGGGGGGAGGGGGATATATCTTTCACTTATAGGATTGATGCTTTTGCATTCCAGACAAATGGAAATACAAACAAACTTTATGCCGCTCTCACCTACAGCCTTTCACTTGCCATTCCCGGTTGATTTGTAATCCTGTCTTCCTAGTTCTAAAAATATTTGCAGCTTCCAGCTGAATGCTGTTACAAAGGAGAATAATTTAATAGAGAAGATCTTTTTTTTTTCCTCTCTCTGAAGCCATTTGAGTGTAGTAAATCAAGCAAAACATTTTCCCTCCTTTTCATAATACTGATGAGCAATGCCATATTCAGGAAAAGGCTTTTTAAAGATTTTACGTACATGCGCTTGACAGCGCTTTAACACCTCTTCCCCCCCTTTTTGATCATTAACTCCCAAATTTTGTATTTAAGGGCAAATGAGGAACTTCCGATTTATGTCCGTTCCGATTCAACAAACTGCTATGTTCTTACGTCCTCATTTGCCAGAGCTTGTAAAACCACCCACGAATTAAAATTACCCCTTCTGTCTGTTGAATACGGAAAGGAAGGTATAGTATGGCTGACCTGATCATAATTTTTGATACTTTCCAAACATTAACCCGGCTTGACTGAGAAACCAGGGGCAGAGGGATATCAGACTGGACAGTCACGGGTTTCGAATCCAGGACCTAATGATAGATTGCAAGGAGAATACGCATTTCTCAACCACAATTATTTCCGTTAATCCTGTCAAAATAATCCTGCATTTTAAAAGCAAAACTGCATGGATGGTACGTTACTAAAGCTCCCGCTTCTACTTTAGTTCTATATTAAATACTTCATGACAATCATATATCGTTCTCATAGTCGCATGGTAGAGAAATCTAATCTTGAAAGAAATTAATTATATGCAAATACACATTAATGAATACTATGCTTCGTTGTTTAGCAGTTAAAACAACAGACTTCGGTTCGAGTTAGTAAAAAGACAATTAGGTTCGAATCGTGCTGTCGGCTATCCAGAATCTTCCTTTAGGTTCACCAGGAAAATTCCGGAACGGTACCTAGATAAAGGCCTCGGTCACTACCCTTCCTCGGGAAATTGCTCGCTGAGGAACGACATCAATCAAACATACAAGGAGCTCAGGCTTTAATTAAATGCCAGTAAAGTGCGCAGAATATAAAGACTTGTATCAACTAATATCATGCTCTAATCCTCTCCGAGTATGTATACAAAATAATCAAAGCCGGCAAAACTACTTATCCATACGGTCCAATTATATAATTATATTGAAACTCTTTGGGAATTACCGAAACGTGTAAAGGGGTAACACCCACACAAAACGTTAGCAAAGATAGAAAAACAGAAGTGGGAGGAAAGCGTGAGAGAAAAAAAAACTAATTGAAACGCATCTCAAAAGAGAACGCAAAACACAAATTAATGAGTAAAATAACACCACTGATTGGTTATTTACGGTTTAGTTGATAATTTAATTATGTTTGTTGTGTGCCACAGGTGTTATCTGAAAACAACGTAAACATTTTTATTTTGCGAAGCGTAAAATAAAAACGGTCTCTAAAGCTAGATGGCACCAGTGGCTTCGTATGCCTCTAATGAAACTTACATTTTTTAGTACAGCATTTCGAATAAATACAGCACACACAGTTCTTTAGCTATGGCCTTATTCATACATTCGTTATATATATACAGTGGACAACCATCCGGATAATAAATAAATGTAATAATCAATTAGATCTCGTTTAAGATAATGCAGAAATACTTTAGACATAATATGGAAAATTTTCGTCTGCTTATAAAATATACTGCGAAAACCATCTTGTCATCCTGCGAATGTACAATTTATTTTCAGTAAATCTTTAGCATGCATTAACAACAATAAAATTAAATAGCAATGTTTAATTTTAATCACATTGTCACCTACGTTTTTGCCGACCACAATGAATTTTACTTCTTATTACGTAACAAACTGACTGATTGATATAAACTCTAAAGGAATACACCGGGCCGCCGTAGCTCAGTGGTAGTGAGTTGGCGTAACATTCGGGAGTCCGTGCGTTCGATCCCAGCGGCTGACCATCCCGACTGAGTTCTTTTTTCAGGGTATTTCCTCAGTCTCAGCAGGCAAATGCCGGGAAGGCAACTTCAATATAAGCACTGGCCGATACCTTCCCGAATCCTTTCCCCCCCCCCCATATATCCCGGCCTGAACCTTAGATGCCTTAGGCCATAAATAAAAGAAAATTCATTCTAAAGTAATACACAATTGACAACACAAGCAGAGCAAGGTTTCCTACCATTTCTATTGTAAAGACAGTGGAGCAAACTCTGTCGTATTTTTGCTAGTTCGATATTTCCAGCGAATTTGAGTGTGAAGCTCACCCCACCCACCCCCTCATCCAATAAATTGAATATTGCATATTTTTGCGACGAATTAAGCACAAACGAAACATTTTGTAGCACAATTCAGCAGGAATGATTGCACTAGTTTTGTTCCATTTTTTCGTCCTTTGAGGGGGCAGCTTCCCGGATGGCTGGCACCCTATAAATTAAATATCGCATAATTTTGCGACGAATTGAGAACAAACGCAATTTCTGTGGCACAATCTGGCGCAAACGAAGCACTAACGATTGTACTAGTTTCGGTCGGGCACTTCGAAAGGGGGGCTAGCTTCACACGCACGCTCAAAATTGAATGTCGCATAATTTTGCGATGAAC
>JAGDQP010042970.1:3541-16371 GCA_022664845.1 Lepisma saccharinum
GCTCTTGAACTAGGGAGTCGTGATGTTGATGTTCTTTTAGAATTATTTGAAATATAGTTGCGTTACAAGGTATGTGAGACAGTGATTTGTATTAACGACATAGTATATTATAAAAGAAACTAACAAGTAGGCTAAGAAAACATCTAAACTGACTTTTAGACACAGTTATTTGACTTACTTTGGAAATACTGTATCTTGGGATGGTTTGAGCACTTCTCTTATTTATTGTACTGTACTCATTTTCCGGATCCTACACTGTAAAAAGTTAACGGTTTACATTTTAAAAGCACATTTCTCACATCTTAAATTACTAAAGGTTTGGTAACTTATGTGCATTTTAAACGTGAGAATGTGTGAAAAAGAACCATACTGGTACTGCTCTAAAATTAAATGTATACCCGTAAAGGAAAATTAGTCAGATTTTAATCAAATCACCAGTGAAGATCACAGTAAAAGAACGTTCTTTATCCATTTATGACCAATTTTGGAATAATAGAACCATCTGTTTGCTCTTTGATTAGCCTTTTTAACTAACTGTCATGCATGAAGAGAATATGCATAGTCCGCCTATTACCAGCAAATCTCTATTTGATGTGCTATATGCAAATCCTAATTGTGTACTTTTCTCTCCTAAAATGTTCTATTATAAAATCAAGATAATGGATAAAGAACGTTCCTTTCCTGTGGTCTTCAAAATGGTATTCGTTTTCTATAAAACGAGTAAATAAAGTAAGTGGGAAATGGAATACAATCCTAGACGTCTAGGTGAGATCTGAATGATTTTACCCAGCTGCAAGGAACATTGGAATTTTGTCATTTTCTGGATGTATATTAAAATGCAAACTCGAATTGGTTTTATGGTGGTAAATTTACTAATTAGGACATATCGTTCCCCGGCAATAATACTGTTAAAACTAAAACATGTTAGTTTTGAGAAAATCTCAATTGAAACTTTTGATGATTTTGTAGGTTATATTGAAAAACAACAAAGATTGGTAACAGGATACTGCTTAAACAGTGTTGCATTTCGAGGTTTTTCCTTGCTGATCAGCGTCATTATTGTGAGATTGTGTTAATATAAGGAAGTGCCAGAATTTAGGACGGATACAGATATTTTACTGCGGTTGTGAAATACACACAATTACGGCCTCACGTGGCTTGCAGAAGAGATACGTTTATATGAGAGTTATATTCCCAGATAGAGTGTAGTTTCATGAGTCCGAATAGATAAATAACTCAAAATTGACGAATTTTGAGTTGTGAAGCATTGTTGCCAATGCGCGATATCTATATATTAAAAAAAAAATGCTAAAGCTTGGCCAGTCCGTCCGGCCTTTACACTGGACCGATTTTGATCAGTCTTTTTTTAAAATATCCTGCTTAACACGTAGATGAGCCATCAATAAACCGCATTCCTCTCTGTCAAGCTTGAGCTGAGGGAGAAGTGTTTGAGTGTTCTCCCCTATGTATTCCTTATGGCGGAATATTTATTATATTTCTCACAAACTTTGTCCAGTCCATCCGGCCGTTCTACTTGACCGATTTTGTTCATTCTTTTTTTTAGAATTTGCGGGTTTATCCTTATACGTAGATAAATCATCAGTAAATCGCATTCCTTTCTATCAAGTCTAAACTAAAGGAGATGTGTTGGAGTGGTTTTTTTTTGTCCAGTACGTCCGGCCGTTCTACTGGACCGATTTTGATCACTCTTTTTTTTTTAAATATTCGGCTTAACACGTAGATGAGCCATCAGTAAACCGCATTCCTCTCTGTCAAGCTTGAACTGAGGGAGAAGTTTTTGAGTGTTCTCCCCTATGTATTCCTCTCACAAGCTTTGTCCAGTCCGGCCGGCCGTTCTACTGGACAGATTATAATTATTTTTTTTAATATCCAGCTTAACACGTAAATTAACCATCAAGAAACCGCATAGCTCTCCGTCAAGTCTGAACTGAAGGAGAAGTGTTTTAGTGCTCTCCCTCTGTACAGTCCATCCGGTAGTTCTATTGGACCGAGTTTGATCACTCATTTTCTTAAAAATGTCCCGCTTAACATGTAAATGAGGCATCAAGAAAACGTTTTCTTCTCCGTCACGTCTCAACTGAAGGACAAGTGTTTGGGGTTCTCCCCTATGTATTCCTTATTGGGAATATTTATCATATTTTTTTACAAACTTTGTCCAATCCGTCCTCTCCGTCAAGTTTCAACTGAAAAATAAGTGTTAATCCAAAATGGCCGCTCAGAAAGGCATTTTCGAAACCACTGAAACTAAGAGAAACGAAATTTGGTATTAAGGTGTACCAGCACGAGTAGGTCACGATAACATAAGAAGAAATAAAAAAAAATCGCCGTCTTAATCCAATATTGTCCGCCGAAAAAGTAATTTCCCAAACCACTGAAACTAGAGAAACGAAATTTGGTATGAAGGTATACCACCACGAGTAGACTATAATAAATGTATCAAAACTCCTCCATGGGGACGCAGGCCCCGAGTCTTTATCATGGATGCGCAGTCCGTCCGAGTGTCTCGTTACGATAAAGGGGACACAGCTCACAAAACTCCCGAAGTTAGGGACGCAACTCGCCACAGGGAATCGAGTATTGGTGACACCCCAATGACTGTTGCCAACATATACGCCGCACCTGTGGGCGAGCAATAAATTTTTAAATTTAAATGTGGATTGTTGTAAATAAAAATATGTAGGTTAAATGTTTTAAATCATTATATTAGGAGTATTAGTAGTAGTAGTAGTAGTAGTAGTAGTAGTAGTAGTAGTAGTAGTAGTTGTTGTTGTTGTTGTTGTTGTTGTTGTTGTTGTTGTTGTTGTTGTTGTAGTTGTAGTTGTAGTGGTAGTAGTAGTAGTTGTAGGAATAGGAGTATTAGTAGTAGCAGTAGTAGTAGTAGTGGTGGTGGTGGTGGTTGTAACAGATACAACATATTTGCTCCATGGAGGCGCAGACACCCAGAGATTATGGTTACGATAATGGGGGAAGGGGAAGCTTCCAAAACTTACCAAGTTAAGTACGCAGCCCACCACGTGTAAGCGAGTATTGGTGACTGGCCAAATGAATGTTTCCAATATATTTTATTGACCCCGCACCAACGGGCGGGTACTTTTAGCTTTTGGATTGCAGTATTTTTTCCTTTGAAAGCTCATTAAATTTATTTTCATTTTCAAAAAAAGTGGTATGGGCCATCAAAGCACTGGGGAGAAAAGTGAAATACTATAAATGTTCCTGTAAAAAGTAAAATGAAATCTTACACTCCTATTTTTTAATTTGAATTTTATTTACAGCCTTTAGGCATCTAGGGCTCAGGCCATGATACAGGAGGGGAAAGGGTGTTGGAAGATGTCGGGAAGGGGCTATAATGATGGTGCCTTCCCGTGCCTGCCGTGATTGAAGAAAATCCTGGAATGTTTCTGTGCTTAAATGATGGAAGGTGTTTCATGGAGTGGAAAATTAAAGAGTATTATAAAGATTTATTAAGATAACCAAACGGGCCGCAGGCCCACTTGCTATGAATTTTCGGGATAATTTTCAAAACTCAGTTTTCAAAAAATCCATCAATGCCGGATTTTCGGAAACATTCAAAAAAACAAAATTTCCATTTGAAGAAAAATAAATGCCGGATTTTGAGGAACATTTTCAAAAACACAAAATTTTGGACAAATAAAAAAATTGTCGGAAAATGTTTGAAAACATTAAAATATATTTAAAATACGTAGTTTCGTGAAACCTTTGTCCAGTCGCCCAGCGGCTTTCACTGAACCGATTTGAGTGATTTTCCTTTTCTAAAATTTTCTAATTACACCTAGATATGTAACGAAGCATTCGCATTCAGCTCCTCTTCATTAACTTTGAATAAAACAAACTCATTATCCTCCCTATGTATTTCTTATGAGAATCTTTTCTGCAGAAGCTTTGTTCAGTCGCCCAGCGGCTTTCACTGAACCGATTTTCATGCATGTTTATTTCATAATTTTCGTATTTACACACACATATGTTATCAAGCGGCCGTGGTTCTCAAGCCCGATGCCTTGGCTTAGCATTCGGGAGGCCTTGGGTAGAGTTTCAGCTGCCGACTATTGTGACTGAGGTTTCTATACGGTTTTTCCTGTCACACCAGGCTAATTCCGAAATGGTACTTTCAAATTAGGCCCTGGCCGACACCTTCCAGCTTCACTTCCCCTACCCAAACCGATCTGAGCCTTAGATGCTTTAAGGTCATAAATAAAATTAAAAAACCTAGGTATGTTACGAACCATTTGCATCCCTCTCCTTCTTGATGTTCTTGCGGAATCGCGCACACAATAGTCGAGTGCACTCTGTTAATACTTTCTTGAACTATCGTTTATAAAGAGCTCTCGGACCCCGTTCTGTTTCAGCTGGTTCCGTGGTGTATTTGGTAACGTTTTCTATTTCTGTGCCAAATGTACTCGGTTCGATCCTGAATCTTGCAAAAATATTTTATGACCGTTTTCAAGGAACGTCAGGTTTTCTTTGCTTATCTATTTATTAAAAAAATTGGCAAGTCCGTCCGACCTTTTAACTGGACCGATTTTGATCAATATTTTTAAAAAATATCCGGTTTAACACGTAGATGAGCCATCAATAAACCGCACTCCTCTCAGTCAAGCTTGAGCTTAAGGAGAAGTGTTTGAGTGTTCTCCCCTATGTATTCCTTATGGCGGAATATTTATTATATTTCTCACAAACTTTGTCCAGTCCGTTCGGCCGTTCTACTTGACCAATTTTGCTCATTCTTTTTTTAGAATGAGCTAAAACTTAATAGGTAAAAATGTGCAGCTAACTCAGAAGAACTTTTATTGATTAATATTTTATATAAAATATTGGTATCCGTCTTTGTATTCTAGGAAGTTATATTCTATTGGTTTGCCAGCCTGTATCTCCTCAGAAACTGATATCATCACTGACACTTACGGAAAGGATATTACATCGTCTGAGCTATTTCCAGTTTCTCTGGGTCAGTAGTTTAACACACTAAATTCAAAAGTTGTGATCGGCCTCCTGGAAGATCAAAATTCTACTTCAGAGTAAATTCTTTAGTTACTGAAGAAGAAACTGAAATTCTACAATACTCGCTGAGCTTTTGGACAGTTTAAACACGAGCGGCTCATCACCATATATTCTAGAACTGAAAGAAGAAGGATATATGGCGATGTTATCGAGGCATAAAATTAATTCTTCACAAAATATGTGATAACTTCTTAGATCTACAAATTACAACTGAGCTTAATGTTGACTAAAGAGTACTTCTTCCTGGCTTTCATTTATAGCCATCTGACTCTACTTTTCCATTTTCTTCCAAAAACAATTTAGTTTACAATTAAATTTGCATTATGTATGATAATAAATAAGACCCCAGAGCTAACCCTCACCCTCAATATTGTACTTATATATTTTCCTGAAACTCTTTTTAGTCATTGCCAGTTGTTTGTAACACTATCGTGTGCTAGATCTTTTCAGAATGTAAAAATTGAACTAAAGCTAATAGATCGACGCACCGCTAACTTTGTTTAGAAAAAAGGTTTGTAAATTTAAAGAGTATTTTATATTTTTGTTCTATAATAATTACTGATTTATTATATTATTTCTCTTCTGTGTTTGCCCTTTATTTTACAACATCGTTCGTTTCTAATACTTCATTACCTCTCTTCTTATCTATCAAATTCAATTATTTTAAAATGCTGCGGAGTAGCACGGGTACACTAGTCTATATATTTAAAATAATTGATATATATTTGTTCAGTCTGTTCGGCTTTTCTACTAGACCGATTTTGATCATTCTTTTTTTCAAATATCCGGCTTAATACGTAGATGAATCGTCAATTAACCGCATTCCTCTCCGCCAAGTCTCAACTGAAGGAGATGTGTTAGAGGTTTCTTCCCTATGTATTCATTATGGAGAATATTTATTATATTTCTCACAAACTTTGTCCAGTCCGTCCGTCTGTTCTACGGGACCGATTTTGATCATTATTTTTTAAAATATCCAGCTTAACACGTAGATGAGCCATCAATAAACAGCATTCCTCTCCGTCAAGTCTCAACTGAAGAAGTGTTAATCCGAAATGGCCGCCCAAAAAGGCATTTTCCAAACCACTGAAACTATAAAAACGAAATTTAGTACAAAGGTGTATCATCACGATAATATATGAAAGCCTTTAAACAGTTGCCATCTTAATCCGAAATGGCCGCCCAGAACACAATTTTCAAACCACTGAAACTAGTGAAACGAAATATGGTATGAAGGTGTACGTCATAATAATATAAGAAAACGTTAAATAAAAGTCACTTGGCTGCCGTGACTGAGGAAAATCCTGGAATGGTTCGATGCTTAAATGATGGAAGGTATTTCATGGAGTGTTGGAAACTTGAAAAGTATTATAAAGATTTATTAAGATAACAAAACAGGCCGCAGACCAACTTGCTATGAATTTCGAGATAATTTTCAAAATATCCAAAAATGTCGGATTTTCGGAAACATTAAAAACCACAAAATTTTCATTTTTTAAAAAATCCGAAAATGTCGGATCTTCAGGTACATTTTCAAAATCACAAAATTTTTGAAAAATCTAAAAATTTCCAAAACATTTTTGAAAACACATTAAAATATATTTAAGATAATTTTGTTAAACTTTTGTCCAGTCGCCCAGACGCTTTTACTGGTCCGATTTGAGTGATTGTTTGTTTTCTAAAATGTTCCTAATTACGCCTAGATATGTTATGAAGCATTCGCATTCAGTTCCTCTTCATCAACTTTGAATAAAACAAATTCATTATCCTCCCTATGTATTTTTTATGAGAACCTTTTCTGCAGAAGCTTTGTTCAGTCGCCCAGCCGTTTCTACTGAACCGATCTTCCTGAATGTTTATTTTTAAATTTTCGTATTTACACACATATGTTATCAAGCGACCGTGGCTCTCGAGCCCGAGCCCTTGGCTTAGCATTCGGGAGGCCTTGGGTAGAATTTCAGCGGCCGACTATTCTGACTGAGGTTTTTCAAGGGTTTTTCCTGTCACACACGGCTAATTCCGGAATTGTACTTTCAAATTAGGCCCTGGCCGACACCTTCCCGTTTCCTTTCCCCAAAACGGGTCTGAGCCTTAGATGTTTTAAGGTCATAAAAAATATTAAAAACCTCAGTATGTTATGAACCATTCGCATCCCTCTCCTTCTAGATTTTCTTGCGGAGCCGCGTACACAATAGTCTAGTGCACTCTATACAATATAAAGAGTGCTCGGACTCCGCTATGTTTCAACTGGTTCCGTGGTGTATTCGGTAACGCTTTGGTTTTTAGGTTCAAAGGTACTCGGTTCGACCCCGAATCTCGCAAAAATATTTTCTGACCGTTTTAAGGAACGTCAAGTTTTCTTTGATTATCTATATTTAAAATAGTTTCAAAATCTTTTCTGCAGTCTCTCAGACGTTAGTAGGTAAAAATGTGGGAGCTAACCCAGAATAACATTCATTTGTTAATTTTTTCATATAAAAGATTGGTATCCGTCATTGTATTCTAGGAAGTCATATTCTATTGGTTTGCCAGCCTGTATCTTCTCAGAAACTAATATCATCAATGACACATACGGAAAGGATATTTATTACATCATCTGAACTATTTCCAGTTTCTCTGCGTCAGTAGTTTAACACGCTAAATTCAATTGTTTTGATCAGCCTCCTGGAAGATCAAAATCCTACTTCAGGCTAAATTCTTTAGTTACTGAAGTTCTACAATACCCCACAGAACTTTTGAACAGTTTAGACACGAGCGCCTTATCACCACATATTCCAGAACTGAAAGAAGGATCTATGGCGATGTTGTCGAGGAACTTGAACGAAGAACAAGGCTTACAGAATGGCATAAGATTAACTCTTCACAAAATATGTGATAGCTTCTCAGATATATAAATTACAACTGAGGTTAATGTTAGCTAAAGAGCAGTTCTTACTCGCTTTCATTTATCGCCATTTGACTCTACTTTTTCATTTTCTTCCAAAACAATACAGTTTTCAATTCAATTAGTATTCTGTATGACAATAAATAAGAAGACCCCAGGGCCAGCCCTCGATATCGTAAGCATATATTTGCCTAAAACTCTTTTCAGTCATTGTCTGTTGTATGTAGCACTATCGTGTGCTAGATCTTTTGAGAATATAAAAATTGAACTAAAATCAATAGATCGACGCACAGCTAACGTTGTTTGAAAAAAATTTTTCTAACTTTAAAGAGTATTTTATATTTTTGTTCCATAATAATTACTGATTTATGATATTATTTTCTCTTCTGTGTTTCTCCTTTATTTTACAACATTCTTCTTTTCATTACCTCTCTTTTTATCCATTCAATTCCGTTACTTTAAAATGCTGCGGAGCAGTACGGGTACGATAGTAATGAAGAGAATATGCACTGGAAGTTTTCGGATATTTAACAGTTGAAGTGCAGGAAATACTTGAAAATGAAGTGTACAAGGAATGTACTTTCAGAAAGACTATAAGTTACACGACATTGATTTTCAGAAAGACGTTTTCATTGTACTTGTTTATTTTTTACAGTTTAGTGGAAACCTCAAGGGATTTTGATTTCCCCAGCCTGTACAGATGGTCATACCAAACTAGTTGATCTTACAAATATTATGTCAGATACCCATAAGATATGAGTAAATTTTAGAAACGTGAATATTATAGCAGTAACAGGAAACAATGTAAACGTATACATACTAGCGAAGTTCCCCCGACCCTGGGGTAATGGCGCCATAGATAACGGTATAGGCCAGGCCTGGTTGATCTTTCTTATCAAAAGAGCGATCTTGTATGCATTTCTCCTGGAAGCACACGAAATATATTCGAAACCTACCGATTTTGCTGCGATTTGTTGTGGAGTGAAGCAGTGTTGCCGGGACTAATGGAAAGGTCTGTCAGATCGACACAAATATGATCAGTGTACGTTTGCTGGTTACTCAGCAGTTATTTTGTGGTAACTCAGCCAAGTACACGGATGGTACCTAACGAGCACTTTCTTAATATTATTCGACGTATTGTAAGTCTATTCCTATCTGTGGATCCTCGGAGAAAGTGAGATCCAAGCTGGAATTCGTACTTTTTTATTTTTGTTGGAAACTGTTTTTGTTATCTTTTACCAGGATTCATTTCTCTGCTAGTGCAGATTATAGTGTAAGATATTGTATTTATATATTGTATGTAGGGTTATATTATTATTTGTCTAAACGAGAGATATTATTACAATTTGATTTCTTTTTTGCGAAATATATTGAAGTCTGTGGAACTGATCTACTATTAATGACCAGTAACTGTTCTAAATGTTTGTGTGAGTGTTGTTTATATATATTCTGTATCAAACAAGAAGTATTTCTTCATTACATTTTTTAACAAAATTGAATCTAGATATTTGCTTTCTCAACAAAATTAGTAGTATCGTAACCTACCCTATAGATGAGAATTATAATGGTGGGGTCCCTTAGTGGATCCTCCCTATTTATCAGTACTTCCGTCGATATACTTAGTTATGTTAAATTCCTAATTAACCCCTAAGGGAAGGTTAGTGTTTAACACGAAATCTTAATTATTGGGAACTTACCGTGGTTGGGGGTGTCAGCAATGGGACACTTATACAGAATGTGGGCTAAAATTACAATAAGAATGTATCTGGCCTAGCCTAAGGCCATTGTAAGCCTAAGATCATGTGCCGTTTGAATAATAACTCTTTGCAATTTTACAACCAGAAAAAAATAGGGAAAGAAATGAACCTGGTTTGTTTATAAAACACTATTTCTGTGTTTCCACTAAGGAAAACGAAAAAAAGAGTCGGAGTTTTACTCTTGAGAAGTGTAGTTGGGATGAGACCCCACAAGCGGGATTTGAATTCGCGAATCCCAATTAAGAGCTCCTCGAATGCGCATCGTACACAAACAAATTGTATGAACAGGGATAGTGACTTATAAACTCCGACGGGAATTGAATCCGTAACCGCACGCACAGCAAGCGCGCACGCTAATCCCTCTTCCACCTTGACGTTGGTTTGGCTTTGCTTAAAATGATCACGATGAGGATGATGATGGATGTTCTCCCCGAACGCAGGTCCTGACCCAAAGGTCCGTGGGCAAGGTGAACCGATGGTGGTTAACTATTGCCTTCCCTCGGATGAAGCTGATGTCCCAAGGACTGACGGAATATATAATTTAACGTGGGCTCCGAACCACTTGTGTCACCACGGGGAGTTGAACCCGGGCTTCCCTCTATGAACAAGGTAGCTAACAGCCGGCCGGGTGGACGAGCGGTCTGCGGCGATAGGCGATTGGCTCGAAGGTCGCGGGTTCGAGTCCCGGCAGGGGCATGGGTGTCGATTTTAACAGCTAAAGGCGAATCGTGGTGGGCCGAAGTCCAAAGTTACTTGACTGGTCCATATACAAATAAAATTTACCAAAGTTTTAAGGCAGCTAACATTACCACCCACACGGTTCAATAATTACCGAACATTTCTGGACTCGATATACGTAGAGTTCTAGGGATCACGTTGGCTCAGTTGGTAGAGCGCTCACCTCTGGTGCTAGGGGTCGTCGGATCGATCCATGCTCATGCCATGTGGGTTTTGTGGTGGACAAACATCGTGTGCGTGCGTTTTCTCGGGGTGCTCCCGTTTCCTCCCACTTTCTTCATTCCACCAATTCATCCCATCATCATCCATACGTCTGAGCTATAGTTGCCTAAAGATCTTAAAATAAATTCAATGTAGAGTTCTAAGCCTTGTACGCAAGCTTAAGCGTGTTTTAATTTAACGATAACATAGTTCCCGTCCTTAAGAGGCCTCAGTACCTACACTGTGTGTGTGTGTGTGTGTGTGTGTGTGTGTGTGAGAGAGAGAGAGAGAGAGAGAGAGAGAGAGGAAGAAACAAAGAAAGAAAAATAAGAAAGAAAACGAAAAAGAGAAAAGATAAAAGAAAAGACACATACAAAGAAAGAGTTTTCATATTTTTAAAGATAAAGAACAAATGTCAAGCAATAATGGATTTTGGAAAGCGGCCTCAATAATTATAATACTTGTGAATGTGTATCAAATGAAATACCTGACATTTAAACATTGTTTATTTTAGCTGAGAAATTAGAATACAGGTAATGGCGCAGTAGTATGACGTCGTCAATTACGGATCAATTACGCTTATTCTAATTTCTTGTTAGAGCTGTGAGGGAAGACATACGTGAGCACACGTTCAGAGCTGAAACCGGATTAATTTTGGCTATCCGACCTTGACCCGGACATAGGTTACCCGATCTAAAATCTTACGCTATTGACTTGGACTTGCCTGAAGTGACCAGACTATCCCGGTGACCCGGTCTTTAACCAAATGACTATGTGATCCTGCAACGAGATGGTTGAATACTGACTAACACTTCAGACCACACTACTACCTAAGTCGATGCTTATTCGCACACGCCTGGGGATATTTTTTTTTTTTCGATTATACTATTTTCATGTTATTACTATCGTTAGGAACACTCGGATGTGGATTTTTTTCCGCTCTGGGAATGCTGTTTCAGTGACCCCGTGAAAGAAACATTGTTCAAGCCCAACATATAAGCCCATATAAGCCCAAGCGTATAGTAAGAAGAAAACTCTCCTTTGTTCTCAGGGTCCCCGAGTAAGACCGGGTTCCAAACACTGAACTGGATAAGATAAGATAAAATAAATTGTATGGGCGGTAATAGCACCCACTGACCTGGAGACCCTGTCCAAAACTTGCCCCGAATGATCCGATTGACCAGTTAGAGAGAGAAAATATTACTGCAAGCTAAGAGTGAAATCAGATAAGTATATCAGTAAATGACGCAACACTGTTGGGTAGCAAATTTCTCAACTAAAATATACATTTTTATATACTACCTAGTTTGTTTGATATGAATTGACAAATATTACCATCTTTTGCTTTTCAGAACTTAAACTGCGTTAATAATTTCTCTTCGATTAAAACAATATTAAATATAAGCAGTCCGAATTTAAGTTTCTAAATTATCATTGAAGTCAAGTTTTGAGGAAAACAATTTAAAATGTTAGAAAACTTGAATTTCTTTTTACTATGAGTATTTAGTGAATTACCTGCATTAGTGTTTTCCTAAACCCTCAAAACTCGTAACATTTATATCTTAAGCCTTCAAGTCTACAGCTGAAAATACAGAAATTTTAAATTTTAAATAGATATTTAAATACTTCTAAACATAACTTGAACATGTTCCAGAAATACAAAATAGTACATACAGTTGTGATTAACTAAAATATACCACAAAATGCATTCAAAACATTGAAATCGAGTGGTCGAAAATTTTAATTTATTGTTTCGTAACACCTGTTTTCGTTTCATACTGAACGTACCATTAGAGTTCTCTGCAATGACCTGCCTTGATAGCGTTCTGTTTTCCGCCACACATGCACCAAATATATATGTATATACACACAGAGAGAGAACTCCCCTCCTTTTTCTCCCGCATATGTGAGAGTACACATCAGAGTCTGGAGTAAGGATATGCTTTGTATTCAGTGAGCTGAAATAATTGGCACGTAAACTTTGTGATGCTTTTGCTGAAGTGTTTTATTTTCTGATTTTTTTTCATCCTTCCACCGAATCGATGTTTGAAAATTGCACTGTCAAACAAATACCCAATTAAATCTGTGGAATTACAACCGCCATTTTCCCACCGCCCCTGTACGATCAGTAAAACTGAGGTGGAGATCAAAAATTGCAATCGCCCATCCGATACGATGAAAGAACTCTCACAATGATCAGCAAAATGCAGAAA
>JAGDQP010042972.1:4557-16370 GCA_022664845.1 Lepisma saccharinum
CACGAAAGGTGTTTTCTCGTAAACACATTTTAAGTATAGCTTTCTCATTTACTCCCATGTATTTCATTTTTTTTAAACCTCTACAACTTCGTAATTATTTGCGCTTTTGGATTGAAACTTTCTGAGATGTTACATTTTATTGTGTAGCACCTGTTACGAGTGTAAACTTATTTTTTTCTAATACACATACCTTTTTCTTTCCCTGTACTCTTCATTTGTGTTAACAGTGATATGATCATGTAATTAGCAAAAGTATCATAGTGATTTTCACAAAATACCTAAGGCTGTTTGTAATAATAATATTTTGGTTGAATTTCTATTCATTCAGCTGCTCAATATTTGTTATGCATATAAAATACTTGTAAAATAATTTACTACATACATAATTAAATAACAAACTCTATGACTTACTGAACTCACAAGTTCATCACTGCAGTAACAAACGTTCCCCATTGGATTCTATCCTGAACAAGATCTAGCCACTTTTCATCACGCTACCTCGCAAAGATCTTTTTCACTATTCTCTCCAAACGACTTATCGGTCTTCCAAAATCCCAACGGCCTCTTTACCTTCGGTTTCCCAACCAAGATGGAATGCAATCTTCGTGTTTGTCCTGCCCACATAAGTCGTCGTGATTTCGTTATTCTTACAATATCAGGTGAGTCGTACAATATTAAGATTTCTTCATAATACAGTCTCCTCCATTCTCAGGTCGTCTCGTCCCGTTGTGACCCGAATAGTTTTATCGAAACCTCATTTTCAAATGCACGCATGTTCATCTGTCTGGGGTGTGCTCTAACTTCCGCAAATTTTAAATAATACCGAGCGACCGTAGCTCAGTTGGTTGCTGACCAAGGTATAGTCTTCTGGTCTAAGACGTTACACCAGCGTTTCCTAGGTTGTGGGTTCGAATCCCACACTGAGTATGAATGTTTGTGTGTGGTAATAACCTAGTTCAAAGGGTATTACAATGAACGCAGAGAAACAATGAATATCAGTTGAACATAAACATACATTTTCTAATAAGTTGGTAGAGCGTTGGCTTGGCAATTGTAAGGTCCTGGTAATGATCCCAGCAGCCGCCAATTCTGACTGAAGGTTTTCCTCAGTTACACCAGAAAAATGCCGATATGTTACCTACAAACTAGGCCCTACCTTCCGACAACCTCTCCAAACCTATCCCAATCCGAGCTTGAGATGCCAAAAATAAATTCAAATTCAAACCCGGATTCCGGTCTCAGCCGGAAACTGATGACTAACCTAGTTATAATATCTACAATATTTTGTCAGAAAAGTCTTCGTAGGGGGTATGTTTAGGATTCGAGCGGGTTATCAGCATCGTAGCAAGAACTGACTGATCAAAGCTAAATTTTGAGTTCAACCCTTTCATTTAACTTGCGTTTATGGAATGCAAATCTCACTAGGACCTGAACCGGTCGCACGTCTAAGTATGACGTCACTCAGCCAGCAACTAACCTCCCGAGAACAGGAAATGAGAAAGTAGCGACCAGAGTGTTTTGTTCAGGAACGTTAAAACCTGTAACGTTTACTTACAAATTTTGTTAGTTCAATCTATGTAGACTTTGCACATTCTAATATTCTTATTGGTAGATTTTTATCGTAGAATGTTTTTCATCATTTGCTTTGAACTATTGAGAAAATTTGTTCTTCTGTCTTGGATACATTATTCATGAATTGTTTCCAAATATCTACATTCTGTTTCGTGTTGGCATTCCACTACGTAACAGAAGAGGACTCAGTCCCACTAGTTTAAGCGGCAATGTCACGGACCTCGGATCGGAAAATAGGTCGGTAAGTGAGTTCGAACCCCGCGGTGTCTATCCTGATTGAAATTTTCCAGATTTCATTCAGTTTCGCTAGGCAAATGCCGGGATGGTACTTTAAGTAAGGCCCTGGCTAATGCCTTCCCCATCCTCTACCTACACCATCCTGGTCTAATTTGCGTAAAGGCCATAAATAAATTCGAAACATTCAAAAAGTGAAAGAAAAATGAGTAAATTCTCACCCTCGATTAACAAAATCTTCAAAAAATTAAATTGCTCTTCAAAAGATAAACAAAATTATTTGTATGGGCGGTAATAATACTACGGCTTCCGCCCCTCCCGATAACGGAACCTCCTTATTTGGTTACGTCCATGAAGGGTTAAGCAATAATTTCATTTCAATTCAATTCTGCACACTAGGTGGCAATACTGATTAAGAGTTTGTTCTTGATCATACAACCACTCTAAATTTCATGAATTGATAGCTGCTTATAACAAGTAATAACGTATAAGCTATTATATCCTACCAAATATAAATGGTTATTCTCCAAAGAGTTTGTTTCAAGCTAAAGAATCCCTTGCTTCACATCTTAGGGAAGATATTTTACTCTCCTTACTTGTATTTTGTGAAGAAGTTAGGAAGATGTACTCTCTTGATTAATTGTTCTGAATGTCTTTAAAAAAAAAAAGTTTATCGTAACTTCAATAATTGTTAGCGATACATCACAATTGCTATACTTCAATATTTCAAAATGTAAGGAAGCACATAATTACGGGTATGTCTAATTTGCTGACCAGCACATTTTTGGCGCCACCGCCGAAACTAATGGCGCCACCGCTACCAAAATGTGTCAACTGGTGCTACCCACGAGTATTACATGTTGACTAAGTACGAAATAAATATCTCAATTTTCACTATTTCTTTCGTACCAAAAACAACGAAAAATTTGGTATAAAAGCGCCACCGCCGAAACTACTGGCGTCACCACTACCAAAATGTGTCAACTAGTGCTACCCACGAGTACTACATGTTGACCAAGTATGAAGTAAATATCTCAATTTTCACTATTTCTTTCGTACCAAAAACAACGAAAAAATTGGTATAAAAGCGCCACCGCCGAAACTAGTGGCGCCACCGCTACCAAAATGTGTCAACTAGTGCTACCCACGAGTACTAAATGTTGACCAAGTATGAACTAAATATCTCAAGAAATATCTCACTAAATATCTCTCAATTTTGGTACGAAAGAAATAGTGAAAATTGAGATATTTACTTCAAACTTGGTCAACATGTAGTACTCGTGGATAGCACCAGGTGACACATTTTGGTAGCGGTGGCGCCAGTAGTTTCGGCGGTGGCGCCAAAAATGTGCTGGTCAGCAAATTAGACATACCCCATAATTACAGACAATTTGTAAGTTAGGTATACAATTTACTGTAATAAACGTTATGAACGCCCTCTATCACCCATCATAAAACATATAGAAAATCCGGGGTGCACCACAGTTTCCCATGAAAAATTCGAAATGACATGATGTGTCACTTGACCCTTGTTGTCATTTAAGAAAATTTCACTTTTTGCTACTAGACCACAATAAAATGGGACAACATGCAATGCTTGACCATGATGGCACATTCTACCTTATATTAAAAGGAGCGTGTGTCGGGATTCCTCCTGGAAATCAATTGGTTACGAAATTAACGAGATTGGAAGTTTCCTTTGGGTAACATGGTATTTATATGCGTAATATTCGCATTTGGCAGGGATCAGAGCAACTAATTAACACGTCAACTTCATCAATAACTTTAATCATACATTTAAATTATCTTCAGCGCAACCTTTTGTATAAAAGTGTTGGGAAATGCATAAATTCGACACATATGTATGAAGTGTTGCCTACCTTCAGGCATGAAAACTTTAAAGTCCTCTAGCTTGTGTTCTACTAAACTCCGAAATGTAGTACTACAGGAGTGTTCATTTGCACACGTAAACAAAGCACAGTGGTAATTTCATTCTGATTTTCGTGTCCCACCGGAGGCAGTTTCCTTGTAAGACTTCCTTTATCTTGGAATGCCTTGGAATGATAGATACCATTAAAATTGGTATTATAATGCCATTTCATTAGCATAGCATTCTTCAGGAGTTTAATGCAGAATGAATTACGACGAGGCTTCCGGAATATTCTACCCAGGGGCCTCTACCTGGGGTTAGAGTATGCCGGGGGCTCGATTATGACGAATGACCTGAACAGAATCCTGAGAACCATAACACAAGGATCGATTGAGGTCACGCGTCTAACGTCACAAACTCTGTAGATGTCCAGCAAACAGACTGGGGTACCCAGATAGTCAGGAGGCAGTGTGTTGTTAAACAGGGTCGTATGAAATTGCGCCATGGAGAACATACAATTGTCAGTGATTTTTCTTTATGAATTCATTCTGCACAGCAAGCGTAAAAACATTATCAGTGCATTTGGAACAGGAATGGCGAATGAACGCACCATTCGCTGTTGGTTTGTCAAATTTCGTTCCGTGACACATTACAAAATGAGCCCCATGGGCAGCGACCATCATCATATTCGGATGATCTGCTCAGGAACACCCTGGAAGTGGACCCTCGGCAAGAAAGTTCGTGCCATTGCAAACGAGTTAGGCATACACTATACCACTGTGAGTCGGGGGCTCCGTGTGATCGGTAAGGTGAAAAAATTGGTCTCATACATGCCACATGAGTTGATGCTGGTCAACAAGAATCGTCGTCTGGAGGCATGCAGTTGTCTGAGTGTAAGAAATAAGCGGGAAGGTTTCTTGCATCATATTGACACTTCAGATGAAAATGGATCTGGTTTGACAATCGTAAACAGTCATTCAGGACTATGGTTGGATCGTGATCAACGTCCATGACGGTATCCTAAACTACCTCTCCATCCACGGAAGGTGTTGTTTCTGGTATAGTGGTCTATGGTGGGGGTTATCCGTCATGTTTTTCTGAGACGAGTTGAAACCATCACTGCAGATCGTTACAGTGATGAAATGCACTGCAAATTTGTCCGCAAGCATCCAGCAATGGTCAAAAGACATGGTGTTCTCATGTTGTATGACAATACCTGCCCATACGCCGCGAAAAAATTGGTGCAGGTTCTCCATTGGTAAACCCTTTCCCCCGATCTCTCTCCAACTGATTACCGCCTCTTCCTGCATCTCGATCACTTCTGGGCAGGGAAGACATTCCCTGGTGATCAGGCGATGCAACATCCAGTTGAGGATTCCTTCGCATCGTAGGCTCAAGACTTCTTTCTCAATGGATTCAAATCGTTGGCTGCGTGATGGCAACAGTGTGTGCCGACTACTTTAATTAAGTGCGTAATATAGTATTCATTTTGTGGCCTTTGGACATGACGCTCCTGGAGCGGACATTTCAATCGCACCAACTCAATAAAGATAAAATGAATTTTAGGGGCAGTAACAGCAGATTATCGTCTCCAAAGCCAGCTACAATGTGCGCTTTGGTAAGCGTGATATCCTCTACCACGAATATGTTAATACATAATGAGGCAGGTTGTATTTATCGTGGATATGTGATTATACACGAGTGAAACAAATATACTCATTGTCGACGTTCTTCCATGTTAAAAGAAGTCATCAATAGAAACAACATGTCTCATTATAGGGGACTGGCAACCAGTGGATTGTTAATAAAGATGAACCAGCATTATTGTGTATATTTAATTATATTATTTGTTTATATCTTAGGTACGTAGAAACAGGGTTTCCACCAGGATTTTCAGTTTGGGGGGTGTAAAGTCAAAATTTGGAGAGTGTAAGTGGTTTTGCACGGTTTCTATAGATTTTTCACAGCAAACATTTTAAAGTTAGGGGGGGGGGGGTGTCGAGAATTTGGGGGGTGACATCCCCATAAAATAATTTGAGAAAGATAGACTCAGGGTACATACTGGAGAAGTCTGTTCAGAAGTAGCTTTGGCGTTTGATATTATAAATGACTCATATTATAAACTACAGAAAACTCTCTGGTTAATAAACAAATACAAATATTAAGGAGCAAAAATGACACTTCTTCATTTGAGATTTAACTGTCGTTTCAACTGAAAGAATTGAAATTTAATATTTAAGTTCGTTAGAATATGTTCAAATCATAAATTGGAATTAAACTGATGCAAATAGTTTTTAAAAGCTGTTAATTTTATTCCCAAAGCTTTAGAATGTTCTTAAAGTTCATTGTTTCTTTTCTAAAAATATTAGAAAGTTCTGGTTTGCCATCTTTCAAGCAGAAGTGTAACGTTATGTTGTCTACTCTAAAGCATACCAGGTTAGAACAATAGAAACGTTTAATAATTTGCTCTAAACAAACGAAAGTAAAACGAAAAAAAAATTAGCCCAAATGGTCACCTTGTGTTTTAACACATCAACAATAAGGCAAATATACTTTAAATTAAAGCAGGTAAACACTGGTAAGGCTGTTGTCTCGTATCAGTGAGTCCATGCAGCAATTTTGTTATCCCAGAGCGTTTCAAAATATTATAATTTACAGAAATGAAATGGAAGAGGACGTAATTGACTTCCTATCATTAATTTATAACGGGTTATTCGATCATTATGTGATCAGCTCTGTACAGTTACATATATTTATGAAGTTCTAAGCGAAGGAAAGGGGCACCAAGCCTTTGATTCAATGCAATTCTTTTTATCATAAAGATGTTTTGGTTTTTTAACATTTTCATAGAACTGTACTTTGATATTTAGTTTTACGAATTGGATCTGACCCTGCAACTATTGCAAGTCATATTAAACGAGCTATTAGGTTATGGTTAAACCTGACTCATTTTTTCCTTAGTGGCGGGGCGTTTTATGTTACGATGCGAAAGTGGTGCACCAATCTTCGTTGATCTGATGTGGTAATGTAATCCAAAACTTTTCATGTATCTTAGTGCATATGATTCTGATAATACTTACTTCTAAATCTTCCAATGTTACTTATGTATATGTCATGGCCATTGTTATGTGACCTGCTTTCGTTTGTATGCATTCAAGATGTGCAACATGCTGCCCCAAGCAGAGGAGTAACTACATTTTATGCCCTTCCCCGCAAGAGAATACCCAAGGTTGATACGGCCCATTGAGAGGCTAGGATGATGGATCCCCTTGGAAGGGTTGGCCCCCCGCATTGTGGGGTTTCACGCCTTAGTAGTTACGCCCCTGGCCCCAAGCAGAAGCGTATGTTAGCGTGGAAATGATGGATCACTGAGAATGTGTATACGAGTTTCCGGACAGAGGATCAAGCATCTAAGTACGTATTATACACAAATCTACGGTGTTTTGCAATGCACGATGCTACTTTCTAATATGTATTTGGAGAATGTGACGCCTCTGTCTACGGTAACGCTTAAGTATATTGTTTTCGTTTGGTATTAAATGTAGTTGTTTTGGTACTCAAATTTAAATGACAGTAATGCCTTTTGTTGCACGTTCATTTGTAGACCCCCAGCGACAAACTCATGCATAATAAACTTTGGGTTGTGCTTGCATCTGCCCATAGTTGGAAGTGACCATTTACGGTATAAAAGGCTGTATCGTACTCATACTTGCTGGAGAAATAATATTCTATATCATTAATATCAGCTGCATACAGTACGAATAATAATGGTGATAGGAAAGAACCTTGTGGAACTCCAAATGTTATGTGTAGGGGTAGAATGAGATCAATTCAAACGATATGGAGAAGTGATGACCTACTAGATAAGAGCGGAGTAGCTGAACATAGCAGTCGACAAATCCTTGTTAAATTAAGTTTTTTTTACAAGAAACCTGCTACCAATACATTGTCATATCTTTGGAAATGTCGAGATACACTCCCAGGATGTATCGTGAGAAAATACCTCATTAGTTGGACAGTGTAATGAAAGCCAATTGATGTCAGGATATGCGAGATTTGAGCTCTACGTGCTATTGTAGTCGAGTAGGTCTTTGCTTTGTACTACAACTTGGATGTCTAGCTCTATTGAATTCTGGAGAAGCCTCCTGCGTGGCATACCGCGATCGGCTTCAGTTCCAGCGGTCCTGGATTCAATTCTTGATGCTGGTTGAAAATTTCTCCGTTGACTTAGTATCGTGAGGCCAATTTAGGAAGCTACTTGAATAAAAGGAATACCGAACTGTAGTCATGAAAGTTACACACAAAGAACATGAAGAGTCGTTACACTAACCCCTCCATAACCCTCTACGAGAAAGTAATACAGCCATCTGACAGGATAGAGATCTGTCGTGCAGCACAGTTTAGCTTGACTTTTGTTAACTTCTTGAACCACATGTCGTGTCGAACACTTTCAAGTTGGAAACGGGAGATTTTTCACACTTGAAATGTGTTTATTTGAGCATTCATGTGGTAACCTAAGCAACAGGGCAAAAATAATTTAGAAAACTGGGCTCTGATCTCTCTCTCTCTCTCTCTCTATCACTTTTTTATTTCTTTGCTACTCATTTTTGAGGTCGGCGTTGGGAGATGGGAGGGAGAGGAGGAAGCGTCCATAATTTATTATAGGGAAATTAGCATGCAAATCCCAGGAAATGGGAAAGAAGTGAGGGGGAAGAGAGAAAATGCGGCTTATCTTGCGAAGTAATTCTCCGGTTTTGGCTATAGATTTCAGCTGACAATTTGTTTGTTCATGGTGCAGATGCTGGTTTTGGACGTCAGTGGTGGAGGAAAGACTTGGAAGTTAGGGGTAGTGGGTTGTAGCTGTGGCCAAGTTGGTACAAAACACACACACACACAGTCACAAACACACAGAGAGAGAGAGAGAGAGAGAAAGAGAGAGAGAAAAGAGAGGGGTACAACGGGAGGGAGGTTATAAAGCTGAATCTGGCACACTGGCAGAATATAGGGGAGTAAGGGGAAAATACGAAGATGGAGAATTATTTGTGCCAACACCAGCTGAAGAAACTGAGCTATATTAATCCTTGTGTTCCTGGGATGATATGCCTCAAATCAGCCACCCGTCTCCAATTCGCTTATGAATAAGAGGGAATGGTACGAATGAGGGGTTGATCAGCTACGGGGTGCTTCCACCTTTTACAATCTCTCTCTGCAGGAAACCTAGAAAAATCCAATATTGGCAACTGACAACAGTAAATAACAATCGTTCTTGACAGATTTGTGTGCGAGATGGGGTAGATATGTTCTGCGCCAGGTGTAATCAGCGATTGCTTTGAAAACAAGGGGAAAAGAGACAAGCAGAAACTTTTTTAATTTAAAAAAAAATCTTCCCTAACAAATTTAATGATCCTATAACAATACCTCAGGAGATAGAGGCAAACGGCAACACAAATAACATACGAGATCTGTACAAAGTGGTAAACTCGTTAAGGAAAGGTTACGAGCCTAGATGAGGGATGATTATAAATGAAAGCGGAGATTTTAAATCGAATCCAACTAAAATTATCGATGTGTGGAAAAGTTATTTCGACAAACTTCTTAATTTACACAACGGAGAAAAACAGAGGAATTTAAAATCTACACCGCAGAACCGTGGGTACTTTAACCTAGCAAGATCGAGGGCGAAATGTCGGTAAAGGAATTTAAAAATTTCAAATCACTATGAATAGACAATATTCCAGCCGAATTAATTAAAGCAGGAGGAACGGAATTAATCAAGCAACTGTGAAAAATGATAAGTGCTATATGGAGAAAGGAGGGGCTTCCAAAGGAATGGAAAACCTCAATAATAGTTAGGGTTTATTAAAAAAGCGATAAATCGGACTGTAATTATTACCGCGGAATCTCATGTTACAAAGTACTGAGTAATATCTTGCTAACTCGCCTAAGTGTATACGTAGATGAAATAATTGGAGATTACCAATGTGGATTTAGAAGAAATAGATCCACGTTGGACCATATTTTTGCTTTTGAAAAATCTTAGAGTAGAAATGGCTATGTTCATCAGTTATTCATTGATTTTAAGAAACCATATGACTCTATCAAAAGGAAAACAAATGCACAATAGATTGGTACAATTTGGAATTCCGAAACAAACATGTTCATCTATTGAGGATGTGTCTCAGCGAGCCCATAAACAGAGTACGGATAGGTAATAATATGTCAGATAGTTTCGAGATTAGCAACGGATTGAAACAAGGTGTTGCCATGTCACCATTACTGTTTAACTTTGCGTTAGAATATGCTATTCAGAAAATAAAAGAGGACAAAAATGGACTAACATCGAATGGCTTGAATCAACTGTTTGTATACGCGGATGATATAGATTTAATAAGGGACGATACAGATGCATTACAAAGTAACTCCGAGGTCATAGTAGAAGCGTGCGATGAGATAGATCTACAGGTAAACATAGATGAAACAAAATACAGAACAAGCCGAAACACTGAGAATGAAGGAAATAGATATATAACAATTAAAAATGAGAACAAAGAAAAAATAAACAAATTTAATTACTTGGGAACATATGTAATAAGCAAAAACGAGGTCATGGAAGAAATAAAAAGTCGCTTAGCATCGGGCAACGCATGTTTCTCTTCAGTCCAGGAACTCATAACATCGCGATTAGTATCAAGGAAATTGAAACTGAAAATATACAGAACGGTTACTCTGCCGGTAATACTTTACGGTTGCGAAAGTTGGAGTACGACCCTAGCAGATGAACATAAATTACGAGTGTTTGAAAATAAGATTTTGAGAAAGATATAGGGGCCGAAAGGGGACGAGATGACTGGGGAATGGAGGAGACTGCATAATGAAGAACTTCACAGAGTGTACGACTCAGTCGATGTTGTAAGAATAATGAAATCGCGACGATTAAGGTGGGCAGTTCATGTAACTCGGATGGGAGAGAAACTAAGATTACATTCCATCGTAGTTGGTAAGCCAGAGATAAAGAGACCGTTTGGAAGACCGAGACGACGTTGGGAGGATAATATTAAAAGGAATCTCCGAGAAGTAGGTGTTTGTGATGACAACTGGCTTTTTCTTACTCAGAACAGAATCCTACGGAAAACGTTTGTTACTGCGACATTAAAAAGGCTGAGGGAAACAGTTTCTAAACAAGAAAATCCTACATTTAGGAAACACTCATTTCTCACCGCCTCTCTGTGCGTCTGTTTATCCACAACCATATCAGAGACTGAAAAGTCAAATCATTCAAGACTTTCGTCACGGTATTCGGGGTCATGAGACGGATTCAACGACACCAAGAATATTAGTCCATGTTTGGGTAATAGTTCTGATTCATACACTCGATTCGTTCGTGACTTTTATTTACTTATTAAATGATAAACAAATTATATTTGGATACGTTTATATCAAGTTCTGACTTGTGTGATCAGTTTCTTTAAGGCTGTTTGTTATAAGAGGAGCGGTCTACATAAAACAGTGAATGATGTAAGGAACATGTTTTTCTAAGATTATTAGTTAAGGCCAGGTTTTTCTTTAGTGGAAAGACACATCGTGGTGGATATCGAAATGCCCTAATCGAAGTTATATCGTCCAGCATAACTAAATACATCATAGCTGTAGTACTCCATCCGTTTTGTGTACAACCCTTTGTTTATTTCTGATCCTTAAGGAACCACTTCTGAAGAAACGGGGTATCCTGTTCCAAGATCCGGATTCTCGGTTCCAATATCCATTTCCTAGGTTCCAAGATCCGAATCTGGGCAATCTGTTCCAAGATCCGGATCCTCAGTTCCAAGACCCAATTCCTCGATTCCAAGATCCAAATCTGTGTATCCTGTTCCAAGATCCGGATTCTCGGTTCCAAGATCCATTTCTTCGGTTCCAATATTCGAATCTGGGTAACCTGTTCCAAAGATCCGGATCCTCGGTTCCAAGATCCAGTTCTTCGGTTCCAAGATCCGAATCCGTGTATCCTGTTCCAAGATCCGGATTCTTGGTTCCAAGATCCGAATCCGGGTACCGGTTCTAAGATCCGGATTCTTGGTTCCAAAATACGGATCCCTGTAACTGTTCCAATAATACTCGGAATCGGATTCGTTAGGAACCA
>JAGDQP010042973.1:0-16370 GCA_022664845.1 Lepisma saccharinum
GCGCTATCTGTTAGAGGGTACGTTTGTCATGGCCCTCTAACATTCTTGCACACAGATCAGATTTGATAGTGTACGAAGAGAATAAATATGAAGCGAACATGCAGTTTTTGTAGCGGCAACAAGTCTATAAAATATGACTCAAATTCGTTTCTTTGACAGGTTATCTCCAAATAATAACTACATTTATTAAAATATAAGAATTCCCTTGTCCCATAGTATAGAGAATAGCTTCTATCTTCTTCTTTCTCCCCGTCTTCCTCACCTACGTGGGGTCCACCTTTCTGATGAGTCTTCTCCACAAAGCCCTGTCCTAAACTTCTTTCCCTGACAGACCTTTCTCCCCGAGATCCTTCTTAACCCTATCCATCAATTTCCTCCTTGGCCTCCCTCTATCTCTCTTGCGCTCCACTTCCATTGCCATCACTCTTCTGACTACATAGTCATTTGTTTTTCTCATTACATGACCATACAACTGCAGTCTTTTCTTTTGTATCTTCTTAGATATCTCTACAACTTTGGTTGTTCCTCTTACTCTCACATTACTATATCTGTCTCTTATTGTTATCCCACACACCCAGCCTACCATTCCCATTGCGGTAACATCCGGTCTCTTTTATTGTGCTTTCTTCATTGGTGATGTTTCTGCTCCGTACATCATTGCTGGTCTAACGACTGTTTTGTAAACCATCCATTTATTCTTCACTATGATTCTGGGGTCACAGAGAATGCCACATACTTTCTTCCAATTTCACCATCTCTCTTGAATTCTATGTGTTGTATCCACATCCATATCATCATTATCAGTAACAGATGAGCCCAAATATTTAAAACTTTTCACTTTATTCAATCGCTCTTCTTGCAACATCACTTCTCCATTTCCTTCTCCATTAAACTCAACATATTCAGTCTTCTTTCTACTAATCTTTAGGCCTCTATCTTCCAGAGACTTCCTCCAACTCTCTACTTTCCTTTCAAGTTCTGCCCTATTAGTATTCCATAGAACAATATCATCGGCAAACATCATACACCAGGGGGCTTCATCTCTCACATCTTGAGTTATAACGTCTATGAATACATTAAAAAGGTACGAACTTAAGGCTGAACCCTGATGTAATCCAACTAGGGTTACCAACCGTCCGGTTTTAGCCGGACATGTCCGCCTTTTTTTTCTTTTTACCTATTTTGAATTGTCAGATCGGCATTTATCTTTTTCTTAAAAAAACTGTGCAGCATTTTAAAAATAAAATTAGCAAGACATTACACTAAATCTGTATTGTTTGTGTTATTTACGGTAAACTTTATGGTCACGAGTGGTAATTTGTCACATTTATTAACTACTTGGGTGCGTGGTTGGTGGTACTGTTCTCGATATATCGCACTCGACTATTTTTGCTGCGCGAAATTGCGAAATGTACAAAAAAAAATTGTAAGAACTACCACATTAGTAAGTAATATTTTTGTCTTTAACCTCCACAAAACTTTCCCCACTAGATAAAAAGGTACAAAACGAACGTGATAGTGCCTAGGAAAAAATGTTCATTGCTGCAAATTCATTGTATCCGGCATTTTTTTTAAAAAAAAATCCGGCTTTTTGCGGAGTTTAGTCCTGCATTTGACAATTTTCAGTTGGTAACCCTAAATCCAACCATAGAAGAAATTTGGCTTGTTAATCTCAACTACCTCTTACTAGAGTTGAGATTAACAACACATATCTTGGATTATCCTTACATATTTCTCTGGCACTTCATTCTCCCTAAAGCATCTCCATACTTCCTGATGTACTATTCTGTCGTAGGCCTGCTCCAAATCAATAAAGACCATTTGCAATCCGTTGTGGTTTTCCTGATGCATAGTTTGTCTTAATATAAAAGTTGCATCCGTTGTACTTTCTCCTGGCATAAATCCAAATTGTTCTTCTCCTATTGATGTTTCTTCTCGTAATCTTCCTTCTATAATTTTCTCCCAAATCTTCATCGTGTGTGGCATTTGATTGAGTTCTCTATAGTTTCCACAATATAGTACTTCCTCCTTCCACCCAAAGAAAATGGTACTATAACACTATCCCTTCATTATGTAGACATTTTTTTTCTGTTCATATAATCCCATACAATATCTATTACCTTCTGGTTACAAACTCTTTTCATGCTTCCACAGGTCTGAAATCAGAACCCGTCGCTTTTCCGTTTTTCATGTTCTTTAATGTTTTTTTCTGCTTCTTCCCGGCTTATTCTTGGTTTTGGTACAAGATTTGTAGTTCCATAGCTAAGAACTTTCCTAGGATTTCCTTAATTTAAAAGTGTTTCGAAATATCCGGTCTATCTCTCTTTGACTCTGTCTTCATCAGTAAGCACTAATCCTTAATCATCTTGAATTTGCCTAATATGGATAATATCCTTTGTCTATGGTTTCTCTATGCTTTCTTAAACTTTATATGCTTACACATACGCGACCATTTGGACAACATAAAGGCTAGTAATTCCTTTAAATACAAGACAGACTGTTTGTCTCAACATGTTCCAGCACTTGCACTTCAACATAGTTGCTGTCAACACCACTCTTTTTCTTCGAAATGGGTTCCCGCGATTGTGAAGAGTAGCCTTGAATCTTTTAACAAATCAGAATGCGTTTCGAAACGGCTAGCTAAATAAACGACTTCATTCAAAGAGTTTCCGTACATGTAGCTAGGGAACGAGATTAAAGCTCAGGATTCTTAAAGGGTTTCCAAACGAGCTCATTGTCTCGTGGTCTTGATTCACATTCACGACTCCAGACAATTATCACCAGGTGGCAGGACAATAGTGTTATGCATTTAAGCAAGGATAGCTTATTTAATACAAATACTAGTGCAGAAACGAAATATAAATCCCCAGATAGCACAAATGTTCTAGGGAAGTCTTAAACCGGGAAATCTTATTCCAGGATATTCAGGACGTCAGTAACGCGTCCCTTGGACATCTTGCTGGGATATTCCACAATTATGCTGATGGGACGTTTGTCGGAAGTCCTACAAAAGTCCCATGCAAATATGAAAAAGAATGAATTCCTTTTTCTTCTTTTTTTTATTCAATAGGTACCTCTTGGATGTCCATAGGATATATCTGGGATTTAGAATGTCCTATAGATAGCCCATATGTGTCCCAAACATGGCCTACATGCATCCCATGAGAATCTCGTTTTCAGGACTAAAGTGGACATTTGGAAGTCCTTTGGACGTCCCCATATTCCAACCAGGGCATCCTGATATCCACGGGGCGTCCTTGCACTATCAGGGTCTTATAGAATTTGAGAATAAAATTTCTTCCTTAGTTGATGATAGAGTTAAGTGTAGTAGTATCAGAGTGAAATGATTTTTAAGATATCTCTTAGTTACAGAGTGCCTAGATTATAGGTGCTAATCAGTTTCTCTCTTGCCTTTGCCTAGAAAACATACTCGCTGTTAAGAAGTCATCCTTCATACTTGTAACAGAATTAGGCCATAGCATGTTAGCGCGTGAATCTAAATTAAATCAATAAATCTACGTCAATTGCTTTTTTTTTATAGTTAAACATCTTCTCTTTATATATTGTTCTATCCTCTGTCTATGGTTGATTTTACGCCATTTTGTTGTCTTTTCAGTGTTTTCTTTTCTTCATTTCGATTTAGGTAGCCATTCTGTTCCCCCCCCCATTTGAACAAAGGTGGAAAAAAATAAAGGGGGGGCAAGAAGGGGGCTTTCCGAAAGACCATTTGGAATGTGTAGCCACACGGTAATTTTCTTTTGTGTGTGTGTGCTGAGAGAGAAGAAAGGGGGCGAGCAGACAAAGAAAAGGGAAGAAGTCAGAAGCATTGTCAACAATAACATCTGGGAAGATTGGCCTGATTTCTTTTTTTTTTCGTACTTTTTTTTCCCCCTTTCATTGCCATTCTTTCACAAGCTTGTTTCCGGACTTTCTTTAATACTTGAAGCTCCAGCCGTTCTCGAGCTATACCATTGTCTCCAGTATCAGGACGAGGCAAGGGAGATGAAGAGGAATAAGGGAGGGATGTGAAGAATCAGGTAAAGTAAAATGAAAGGAAAAGGAAACACGAAGAAGAAGTACAGAACGGAAAAAAAATGAGAGTGTTATCTCTTTGGCCTCAGCTTGCAGAAGAAATCGCTGTTTCTGGACGCTTCATGTAAGATAGGCTCCGTCCACCTTCGAATCTCCTCTTTCCCCCCTCTCTCTCACACACAAACACACATGGACACACATTTATTCAGACTTCAGAGGAAAGAGTCCCTCAACGTTAATGCAGTAGTGATGTGTCTAAAGTCACACAGAAGGGGGAACCGAAAACGGATTAGGCAACATGGGCATAATATCCATTCACGCGCAGTTCTACCAGAGAAAACCCAGATATTTTCCCTCCTTTTCGTTTTCAGTGAGCTCTTTTTTTTTCTGTTACTCTTCTTTCGTCCTGGTCTTTGCTTTCATCCTTTTCTGTTTTTTCTCTTTTACTTGACGTTCTGATTTTTTTGTTGTCTGCCTGTTGTTGCTGTTGTTGTTGTTGAATCTCTTCTATCTTCTATATATCCTTTGGCGTTTCGGCCATTCAAAGCAAGAGAAAAAGAAAAACACTTTCACCGTTTCTTGTGGACATCTTTCTCCATCCTATATTCCTTCAGTTACTTGCGAATCTTCGTTCTCAGTCGTGAGTCTTTCTCTGAGTTCTGAATCGTCTTCTACGTTGCTTTTCTATTGTTGTTGACTTTGGAAAAAAGATTTTCTTCCCAACTGGTGACGCATTTGAGCCACATTGAGTAGAAATATCTGGAGCAAAATTAAAAAGAGAGAGATAGAAAAAAGTGACATCCCTCACTCTACACCCCCCCACAAAACAAAAACTTGAAATGGTTGTTTTCTTTTTTGGTGGGGTTTAGGGAAACGTACCACTTCTTTTCTCTAGTGTAACAGGAACATTTTGAAATCCTTTGAATTTAATTTAATTTATGATCTTTGGTTCAAACTAAAATCCGTTGATTAATACCACTTTTATATTCCAGGACGTATTAGAAAGCATGTTATACTAGTGTAAAGCAGAGCAGAAACGGGTCATGGGGGTAAATCAGATCATTTGAATCAAGTTTTGGGCTGGGTCATCAGGTCTATGCTTTGGACCTGCCGTGACTCAGTGACCCAAAGGGGTCCAATTCTTTCCTTCTGACTTTCGACGTCTGAACAGTGTTTCTTTCAGTGGTGACTAGGAACGGGAGTGTTATCCCCAAAGTAGATAACCCCTCTTCCTACGACGCCAAAAAGTTCCTAAGAATAGCAAAAAAACATGTGGAAGAAGTCTCATACTCCCCAAAACAACAACAATACCCCCAGTGGTATACAAATAACCCCCCCCCCCCCCTCCCTCGGAAAGGGTGTTATGAAAGAATTTGTGATTCTCACAACTGAAAACATTGGTTGATTTAAGCCACTCAGGAACAAGATTACGTCAAATTGAGTCAAGACTGGGACAATTGAGACAAGATTCGATCATCGGATCGCGTGGGTCACAAGTTAGTCTGGCCATTTGGGTCCAGACCAGGTTACTTAGTCAGTCACGTAATTCGGATCAGTCAGGTCATTCTGGTCAAAGTTAGGCCCGAGTCACCTATGTCCGAGTTATCTCTAGTAGATATTGGTATATCTGGCACTTGTAATATGTTTGGGGCGTTTTGAGTACTATTTATAAAATACGAATTAACTTAATTCATTTATCAAAATTTCGGTTGCCAAATAAAGTGCATATCGATGCTGTTTATTTATTTTTTTCTGTAAAATATTCTTAATGAGACACAATCTTTAAATGCCGGCCGGGTAGCCGTGCGTTCTACGGAGGTAGGCCAACGACTCAAAGGTCCTGGGTTCGAGTCCCGACAGGGGCATGGGTGTGGATTTTAACAGCTAAAGGGCAAATCGTGACGGGCCAAAGTCCAAAGTTACTAGGCTGGCTCATATAAATAAAAAAAAAAATAAAGTTTACCGAAGTTTTACAATCTTTCAAACCCATAATTTCTTGATTTTGAATATATTTATGGTCTTTCGAGTTTGATGGCTCAGGTCGCGATAGGGTAGGGGAAAGGATACAGGAAGGAGTCGGCCATGGCCTAAGTTAAATATATACCATCACAGCATTTACCAGTGTGACTGAGAGAAAATCCCTGGAAAAACTCAGTCTGGGTGACTGGCCTCTAGTGTAGGTTCGAGGATCTCAATCGAAAGCAAATGCTCTACCAACTGAGCTACGGCAGCTCAGTTTATAATTTCTTGAAATTGTTGATTAGAACACTTTTTTATTTTTTAAATAAAACGTTCATTGTTTAGAACCTGTGGTTTAATTCGTGAGTTTTTACTATTATTTTAAAACGAACGTTGGAGCTAAAACATTATACATAATTAAAGAAGTTACGTAGATGAACTCTTGCTACCCACATACCCACTCCTCTAAAAAGTTATTTTTTACTGTAACAACAAATGTTTTTTTGTTTTTAAATAGCATACAAAATATTAGCTTTATATATCCTTCTATTTTTCGTAGCATAACAGGAAAAAAAAAACTGTTTTGCAAAACCCAGCATTTTGATTACATTCAGAGAACAGTGATAAGCAGAGTGTGTATGTGTGTAAGAGAGAGAGAGAGAGAGGATACAAATTAAGAACATTTTAAATATTTTTTTTCGCTTGTTCGTCTCTGTTATCTACCTGTTACATACCTCTTTGACTTAACATTATATCTAGGAAGAGTAAAAATAAAAACACATCCGGAATTATCTCTCACATGTATCTAGTATCTGTAGGAATGGTTCTAAGAATGTATGCCCTTTTCTCGATAATCTAGGCACTTAAAAGGGAAACAAACACTACCTTCCTTCATCCTCCCACATCAAGGAAGGGGGAGAAAAAGAAAGAAAGAACAGCGCGCCGGCAAGAATGTATTTGCAGCTAGCGAACGAGAACCTCCTCCCTTTTTTTTGTATCACCGAAACTTCTGCAGTTTCAACCTTCGCTATATTCACCTACACATATATACAGAAACACACACCATGCTGTTCCCATGATTCCCTCAGGTAACATCTGCTTGCTGGATTTTGCGTTCTCTCCCAGAAAGAGAGTAAGAGAGAGAGATACGTAGAGGTCTGGGTTTTGGTAAAATGTTCCTAGACCCCCACAGCAGTGCAGGGAACTGTCTATGGTAGTTATAGCAACCATTGTGGTACCAATTGAGGTCAATTCGGCGCTCCGTTTAATTTGGCATCGTTGTGAACAAGCCACAATCGTTCTTTTCTTTGCCCCGTTTTTTCTTTTATTTTGTCCTGCTTTTTCTCTCACTCTCTTTTTGGGTGCAACGAACGAACGTAAACAGGTCAGGTTGAGAAAAGAGGTCAAGGAGAAATAGGGAAACGAAGAAAGGATAAGAAAATAAAGGAGAGACGAGAAACAGGTAAAATTGTAGTGAAAAAAATCAAGTGAAAAATTCGCTCAACCTAGTGAAAAATTAATTATTTAAACTTACTCCAACCAATTTACCATATTAGATTTTCAACATGGAGAGAGAAAACAAAACGCAAGCTGGAACTGGAACTAAAGGTAATAATAATTTCTTTGTCCACTCCAGAAGCCAAAGGGATTCAAGTGTCATTGACGAATTAAAAGAAAAAAGTTGGACGTAATCTTTTAGATATAACCCTAAATATATGAGAAAGAAAATTGTCATATTTTATACAAAGAATCCTTGGACCTTAACGTGTCCATGTACAAAATATGACAGTTTTGTGTAACATATATTTCGGGTTATATATAAAAGATTACCTCGAACGTGTATTTCTTTTTAACTGATCAATGTCACTTATGGCTTCTGCAGTCCTCATTTAGTTAATTTGCCATATCAGCACGTTATTTACTACGACCATTAAAAAGAAATTTTCATAACAAATTGAAACTGTTTATAAAGCTGGATATTGAATTGTATTTCTTGAATACAAAAATCAATATGATCAAACTTGCTGAGAATGTTATGCGAAATGAAAAGTATAACTCATTGTTTTTTTTTCTAAAGGAGTATTGGAAACCATGTATTGTTTTAGAATATAAGAAGGTTGGTAGGGGGCTCCATAGTCTAGTCGTTATAGCGTTGGGCTCATGTCCGCGTGGTCTCGGATTCAATTCCCGGATGGAGTCCCACTTTTCGGTGTCCACCCAGCGTCGTGAGGAAAACTGGGGAGTCACGTGAATAAAGACGTGACGGCCACTTTGTCTAGTAAGCCTCTAATACGCCTGTTCGTGGCTATATGACGCGCAATGCTGACCACACTGCTGTCACTCAGGTGGATGCTGCTGTTCCACCAAGCGCGGACAGAGGGCGTTGGAGCAGGCTCAAGACCTTTCGGTCTGTAACGCCGGTGGTTATTATTATTTAAGAAGGTTGGTAAAATGTACACTGGATGAGATATGAATCATAATTACTTAAAAAAGATGCTCACAAACTAACGCACATTTTGGTTATATTTTACCTCTATATCAATGCTTTCTTCAGAGACAGAAACCAACTTGCCAGAGGGTTTTGCACAGAATAGTTCAGCTAAATTGGTAGTCAATTTAGGCATTGAAAAAGGAAGAGAAAAAAATTAAAATTGCGTTAAAATGTAATAGCCATAATCTCAAAGAAATGTCGTTATGGGTTTCGCAAAAATGACGTCAACAAAAGGGTCATAATCAGAGCTTATAATGTAATAATGTAAAGAGTTTATGCCGTATAATTTTTCACAGAGTGGAGGTAAAGACGTCGGTTCTGTACCAAAACGAAGAGAATTAGTTGGAGAAACGCATACAATTAATCTGTACCTGACACTGCTTCCAAGCTATATTAAGGTTAATGTAAAGCAAGGATCCTCAGCAAAAGATGGCATCAATATCTCCGTATATGTCTAATGAATTTTTATCGTTGCACGATATTTCAATGCTGTTCCTACAAATTCAAGCCTACAGAGTTCAAATTTTCCGGGAAGAAAGTTCACAGCGAATTCAAGAGTTCGATCGATGCCGCCTTTTAATTTTTGTTTGTTCATTGTTGAAAGAGCTTCATTGTTATAGGTTTCGATATTCACAACAACAATCAAGCGATTTCAACAATGAAGAAAAACGACAATAAAAAATTGCCATTGATCGAACTCTTGAATTGGTTATGAACTTTCTTCCTTGAAAGTTAGAACTCTCTAGGCTTCAATTTGTAGGAGCAGCATTGAAATTTCGTTCAACGATAAAAATACATTAGACATATAAGGATATAGTGCTGCCATCTTTTGTTGGAGATCCTTGCTTTACATTCTCCTTAACAGAAACTTAACAAAAAAAACTTTAGATCAGCTTAAAAGTCAGAAGAAACATGGACAAATTGAAGGAAAGAGGAAAAAAGAATGAGATTGGAAAGAAATGGAGAAGAACAACTCTTCTTGGAAGTACCTACCGCTATTGGCGATCCATAAATGTGCGTGTGTTAAGATATGTATAATGTATATAAAATACGCGTAATATCAGTATTCTCTTCTTGTGTGAGCTTTCTATCTCATGAGTAATGAATGAGACTAAAGGCACCAAACTGAATAGTCCGCAAGCCCGTTATACCCAGCTGCAAGAGTGGCTGCATAACGTGAAGGGGTTAAGAGATTTCTTTCAAACTTTCTACAGGTTTCTGTATATTAGCAGAACTTACGCGATTTACGGAGGAATAAGGAATGTTTATAATTCAGTAATAGTTTATCCGATGTCAGTGACTATTTCGTTGCTATTTATTTCTTCGCGTAATACTAAATTGAATGTCGCTAGTTTCAAATATAAAGTATTATCAATTGAATAGATTTACGTAACAATGGAATTTTGCTTAATATGAAAAGAAAAGTACTCGAAGTGAAAAATTTGTTAATTGTTGACAATATCTAGCAGCTCTCCCACAACAAAAGATGGTTTAAACCACAGTCGTTGAATTTGAATTTTATTTATGGCCTTTAGGCATCTATGGCTCAGACCGGGATAGAGACCGGGGAAGGATTCGGGAAGGTATTGGCCAGAGTCTATCTTGAAGGTGCCATCCCGGCATTTGCCTGGTGTGACTGAGGAAAACCCCTGGAAAAACTTCAATCAGGATGGTCGACCGCTGGACTCCAACCCACGACCTCCCGAATGCTACGCCAATGCTCTATCACTGAGCTACGGTGGTTCGGTTAAAGCACAGTCGTGGAGAATCAGTTGATATAATCTTTAGGCTTTTTCCGAGTATAGATTAAACCTTTTCTTAATTTGAATTTGTACGTATATATTTTATGGCCATTAGGCATCTAAGGCTCAAGACGGGATAGGGGAGCGGAAAGGATGCGGGAAGAAGTCGGCAAGGGCTTAATTTGAAGGTACCATCTCACCATTTGCCTGGTGTGACTGAGGGAAAACCCTGGAAAACATCAGTCAGGCTTGTTAGTCACTGGGGTTGAACCCAAGACCTCCAGAATGCGAAACCAACGCTTTACCACTGAGCTACGACCGTTCGTTAAACTTTTACGTTAACTTATTCCAATAACGAATGGATTACTTTTTTGTAACAAAAAAAATTAAATTAAAAGTGATCATAAGTGCATTAAGGTTAAAATGATAGCAGTTCATTTTGTTATTTGACCGTCTAACAATGCTACAACGTTTTCGATAAAGACAGCGGAAGCCTTCATAGTTTATCGAAAAATATTATAACATAGTTTCAACGATCGATTTAACTTTATACTTTGATCAATTATTGTCTACTTTCAATTTAAAATTCTTTTATTGCAAAATGCTAATGTTTATTCTACAAGTAAAATTCCACAAATGTATTTGCAATCCTTTTGGAAACTACTAAAGTCTAGAACAATACGTTAAATTTGACTCTAGATATAGCAATAAACTTACACTATCAATACAGGAGTTCCACAAGGTTCTCCTCTGTCAGCAATATTTTTCGCTATCTATTTAATAGATTTAGCAAAAAAAAAAGTTTCAATCGAAGTCAGCTAATTATATATGCAGATGATATTTTGATTCTTCACTCTCCTGAGGTGCACTTTGTTGTATCTTTTAGAGAATTTGAACGTGATATCATATCCACAGAGCAATGGCTTAACCGAGATAACCTTCAACTTTCTCAAGAAAAAATCCAAAATTATAATCTTCAACAAAACTCGTCAACAAATGAATCTGAGACATAACAGATTAACAGAATTAGAAATCGTCAACTCTGTTAAATATTTAGGATTTTTTTTATAAATAACAAAAATACATGGCAACAACATGTAAAATATATTCAACGAAAGGCAGATAAAATATACCATTTATTCAAAGCATTGTGTACCACTACGTGAGGATCAGCTCCTTCCAGCCTCATACAGCTATACAAAAGTTACTTTCTTAGCATTTTAGACTACTTCTTCATAGCCGGTAACTCCATAACATCACAAGAAATGCAAAAATTGGAAATTTTACAACGCAAATTACTTAGACGAGCCTTAGGTCTTATGAAAAGTACGCCTACCTTATTCATATACTCAGAATCAGGAGAAATCCCAGTTAGATTCCGTTAAGAATTTGTGTTAACAAAGTCCGTTCTAAAAGATGAAATGCAATCTTCCCACATCTGTCATAATTATATGGAAACACTTATACAAATGTTGAAACAAAAATCCAAAAGAAAAAATAGGAACTACACAATGCATAACAACATATGGCAACATTTATATGCTGAATATAGAGAAGAAATTAATTCTATAATTAGCTGCAGGTCTAACCCCTTGTTCACCCTAAGATTTGCTAATCAACACAGAGTCTCCACACCTATCATTAATTTCACACATATGCAGTAATATTATGATAAATGGGACAATTATCTATTCATTTATTCAGATGGTTCTCGTTCGTATACAGGTACAGGTGCATCCATCTATGATCCGAAAAATAACTATCAAAAGTCAGTAAGTTTACCACACTTTGCTTCCATATTTACAGCTGACATATGGCATATTTCTTGCAGCGAAATATTCTAATATTAACTGATTCTCAAGCAGCAATTTAAACTTTAAACTCTGCAGAAGAAAACATCTCTCCTCATGTGATCAAACACCTTATATATCCTGAACATGTTAGCTAAACAAGGACGTACAGTACATATAACTTTTTTTGAAAGGACATTTATTCGTTTTCAGATCATCATAATCATACAGAACCTACTCGAAAAAAAAAAAATTTCACTTTCTTGGACCGATTTATTAGAAAAAGAAAAATGTATGAACATTACATAAATTGTGTACATGATCATGAAATATATTATCTACTCAAGTGAATAAGCCTCATATTCAACTTTGAAAAATACAAACCATGGTTTCATAGAACTAAAATCGTGCCGTCAAGTTACAGTTCTCATCAACAGATTACGATCTTAACATGTAACCACCTATTTAAAATCAATCTGGCAGATAACTCTTTAGCAGATGCCAACCACCTCTTTTTTTTAATGCAAAAAAATACGGTATAGGTCGTAAAAATCTTTTAAATGCTCTTATAAAAGCAAAAAATCCCCTACCATATTCTATTAATTCTCTATTAGCACGTCCACAAAGTCAAATAGGGTACATATTATTACGGTTTCTTAGAAAAAAGTAATTGTCAACTCTAATTATTGTTCTTTGGTCCTAGTACATCTTCCCCTTTCTAAAAAAAATGGTTTCTTTTTTTCAAAAACTATAATATATACAATATTTTAGGTTTAGTTTAATAGAACCCTTCCAGCAAACGTAATTCAAGCTTCCAAGTTAGAGAAGAAATCTATCTAATGTTCACAGTGAAAAATACTCCTCAATCAGCTATTTACATAAAGATCCTCTCAGAAATGACAACAATTAAAGGAAATTCACATACGAGATTAAATCGGCTTCAAAACTAGAACTTTGTGCAATTATTAATAAGAAAGAACAAAACAAACAGAAACAAGTCAAGAAAGAAGAAAAGGATACACAGACTACTACATCAAGTAAGGGATTAAAAAGATCAGACCGCTTTTATCAGTTCTTCTTCTCGATGATTCCTGATGAAGCGTCACAAAACATCGCGAAACTATATGATGACATGATGGATTTAGTGTTTCTGTCTTAAAAGTTAAAATCTGTTTTTAATAAAAGTGATATTTAATATTATACTTCATAAGGAACCCAAATGATTAATGAAGGCACATTAAAAACTTTATCAGAAACCAATTAATGCATTTGACTGGAAATATTAGGAAAGATATTAAAAATATTACGGGCGAAGAAGATACTCAAGAAGAAGGCATTTATTCAATGGAGGAATCTTAATGCTCTAATTTATAAACTGAAACTGAACTAAACTGAATGTTTATTGAAAGAAGTTAAGCAAAATTCAAATGCCCACTTAACAAAACAGCTTAAAGATGATAGGCAAGTGTTCGTTCGAATTTTAAATTTAATTTTAAGGCCTGTAGGAAACTTTGGCTCAAGCAGGATGGATGACTATAGGAAGATTGGCGGAATGAAGAAGGTGGAAGGAAACAGGAGAACCTAGAGAAAACCCACCCGTACGGTTTTTCTCCACCACAAAACCCACCAGGCATGACCAGGAATCGAACCGACGACTCAGAGCGTCAGAGTTGAGCACTATACCATTGAGGCCCCGCAGGTCTTTGTGTAATAAAATATATGTACTGTATATTTTCTGTGATTTCATACAGTTGAATACAGTAACATATAGTCGGTGTCAAAAGTTTGTACGCATTCGTTAAATTTTATCTTAGAATAATTTTTGGGATGGATAAACTAAGCAATTTCTTGTATCTTAAACAGAATGTGATTTTATGTAAGTTACAGAAAACTGTACTCAAATCAATCTCTCCATTCCAAAGTTATTCGAAAATAAAATTTTACGACTGGGTATGAACTTTTGACACCAACTGTACAAAAAGAAGTATAACATTTACGGCAGAAAAGGTAGTTTCATACACAAAAAGGAATATTAGCCAAACTTGATTTGTCCGTTTATTCGAAAAATGTTTATTCCAGGATCCACAGGTATCCATGGAAGGTCCCTTTATAAAATAAGATCGTAGTTCCTGGCATGATAAAATGACGCTTGGAAATCAAAGCGATGTTCTTTGCGCTGTGAGGATGGTTTGTTTATTATTTATTTCTCGTATAGTTTTCCGGGTAATTGTTTTATTATCCTGGTCACTGGTAATTTAATAATTCAATAATCTTTGATTGGGATCGTTGTTCAAATAGCCATGTTCAATGTCCGAATAATGGGTCGGAAACACACAGTTAAAAAAAAAAGATAGTTTCTTAAAATTGAGAAAAAGCAGTTCTTATCTGTTCACCGAGAAATAGTTTTCTTAGAAATTAGATACTAACATTCTCATTTTAATAGAAAATGAGAACATGCCGGTTTGAAATTAAGATTACTGATCTTATTTCCAAACCAACATGTTCTCGTTTTAAATTAAATAAGAGTGTGCTGATATCTCATTTCAAAGAAAATTGTTTCTCGGTGCGCAGATAAGAACCCTTTTCTCTCAATTTTAAGGAACAGTTTTTTTTTTTTTACCGTGCAGAAATTTATTTGAATAATTGGTTACTACATATCTTAATACTCCCGCGTGGTCTAGTCGATTACGCGCTCGACTTCAATGCAAGCTGTTCCTGGTTCGATTCCCGGTGGGGGCTCAAAATGTCGTTGTTGATTCAGCATCGGGAGAATAATTGGGGAACTACTTGAGTAAAAGAAGTAGCGGACTGAGGTCAGGAAAACAAGACACATGGTTACGTAGAGACGATACGCTCACCACGTAGCCCTCTAATTGAACATAATACAGTCGTCTGACAGGGCAGGGCCCTTACACAAAATGGGCCACCTAGTCTAGATTTTTATATCGTAATAATATTTTCTTTTCGATAAATTGTATATAAATTTATCTTAATTTTGACAATATCCAGATATTAGCAATTACGATTATCTGCCATACAAGTCCATGTGGCTATGTCTCAGATAAGGTTAAACATACTTCATTACTCACTTTTTAAGTACAATGATCTTTATTTGTGTTACACGTCTGGCTTAACCTAAACAAGTGTGCTTACACTAAACTGGAATTGTTTCATACATGTAAACACTGTATATAGAAGACATGTTTAATTGTTTGTTTTTTTTATTTCTCTTTTCAGGTGTTTTTCGTGACGTGAGCAACAGATATATGAATTTGAAGTCCAGCCAATGAAATAAGCATTATTAACGCAGTTAAGTGTGGCAAAAGTAATACAAGAGACCAGTGTTAGAACTTGGTGTATGAATTGATGGACAAAATTAGGATTCATGGCTGTTTCTAAGATGACTAGTTAAAAATAATAATGACAGTTCTACTACTTTACAATATGAAGTGTAGCGAAACTAACATGGCAAACACACGAAAATAAAATAACAATTCGGTGCATCAACACTTATTAGTAAATGAGAAGCTTATTAGTCGATATAGCACGAAATTTATCGGAGATCTCCTAGTATCATTATGAGGGTAACCCACAAAACGTTCAATGTAGTGCATTGTGGCTCTTTCGTCGACATTGTATGACCTCTAAGATAGACGTCTTCGACTTTTGACGTGTTCTTGTTTCGTCGTTAGTGATCGCGATTTTCTTTTCTTTCCTTTTGTTTTATTCCTCCTCCTCTTCTTCCTGTATGTGAAACGAAAACCGTACGGTGTGTGCGTGTGTGTTTTCGCTGCTATTACGTTTCGAAAAAGATGAAGATGTGTGGACGAATCTTTTGGTGTTACCGAGTGATTGTCACTCTCGCGTGTTGCATTGTGGTAGCATCAGAATCATCTGCAGCCTTAGCCTCGGACTCCGACACACGTAAGTAATATTCATTATTATTATTATTATTTGTGAATGGAGGTTTGATTAATGTTTTAATGAGCACTTTTGAAAATTAATGGTCTATTTCAATTCAATTATTCGTTTTCTTTCTGAATGATTGAACAGGAATAATTGAAGACTTATTGCCACGGTGGCTTAATTGGCTCACACCTGGTGCATGGGATCGTCGGTTCAATCCCTGTTCATGCCATTTGGACGTTGGGACAAACACAATATGCGTGGGTTTTCTTGGGATTCTCCGGTTTCCTCCCACTTTCTTCATTCCATCAATTCATCCCATCATCATCCATCCAGCCTGGACCACAGTTGCCTAAAGACCTTAAGAAAATTAGTTAGTCTGTTAGCAGGAAGATTGTAAAACCCACATTATTTATTCTCAAAATCATATTTCCATGCGAGCTGAGTGCA
>JAGDQP010042974.1:0-16370 GCA_022664845.1 Lepisma saccharinum
TCTAGCTTATCTATTTACCTAGTTAATTGCAATGCTGAGAAGTTTGAAACCGTTCATTCTTATAAATACAGAGAGGATTAGCCAGTTTTCATCTATTTCATGGAAACTTTATATTAGCTACTTCTGTTGTGTGGCGTTCAATGTAGATCCAATGTTGTTACTTTCATAATTATGGATGCATGCAAATATAATGTGATACAAAGTCAAACAAGGGGGTGGCTCATGGATAAAGTTCAGTTTAGGTCAGACGGCAATTGAGCCATACGTAAGCTTTATACCACTCATTCTCTTGCAAGTAATTTACGTTGACACTCCAATAAATACCTAACGGTAGACAGCAACCCAAAATCAATTTCGAAAATTCTTGTTTCATTACCTTACCTTACCACATGGCGCTACAGCACTGGGTGTGCTTTGGCCTCCGATACTATTCGCCTCCATTCCATTCTATTCATTGCGGTCTTTTTCCAATTTCTTATCTGCATCGTCTTTAGATCCTCCTGCACTTGGTCCATCCACCTTATCTTCGGTCGCCCTCTTTTCTTGTTTGAATATACTCTTTCTTCTAGCATTCTTCTTGGCATTCTTTTCCCATCCATTCTTAATACATGGCCCACCTAGCTAATTCTTCTTGATTTGACAAATCTAACTATGTCTTTTCCTTCCATTATGGTATTTATCTCTTCATTTTTCAATATTCTCCATCGTTCGCCTTCTTTTACTGGTCAATATATATTCCGAACAATTTGCCTTTCAAATCTGCGTAGGCTATTTGTGTCTTCTTTCTTTAGTGTCCAATTCTCGGAACCATACGTGACGACTGGCCTGATTAGTGTCCTGTAAGTCTGTAATTTAGTTCTCCTTGTTATGCTTCTGCTTTTTAGTAGTTTTTGGTTCGCATAATATGCTTTATCTCCTGCATGTACTCTGTCTTTTATTGTTTCGGATATGTTACTTTTATCATCTAGTAATAAGACCAGATATCGGAATCTGTTCACTCTCTTGAATATCTTTTCCCCAATTTTAATTTCGTGTATCTTTTTCCTTCATTTGTTGCTATGTGCATAATATTTTGTTTTATCTGTATTTGTGTACAATCCGAATTAATTCGCTTCTACTTTCAGATATGTGCTTTTCGGTTCGTTTTCGGTCCTGGCTATGACTGCCAAATCATCTGCAAATGCAAATATTTGATTTAGTCTTGTAAATATGGTTCCTCGTTTATCTATTTTCTTTACTGCTCTATGGAGGACTATGTTAAATAGTATTGTAGATAGGGCATCTCCTTGTTTGACACCGCAGTTGAATTGTAATTCTTGTCCTGTCTGATTTTCTATCAATACTTTGGCACGTGTTTCATTGATTGTCATTGCTACTAGGTTTCTTAGTTTCTTTGGTAGTCCTATTTGCTCTAGGCAGGGTATTAGTTTCCTGCTGTTTACACTGCCAAATGCTTTCCTGTAGTCTATGAATAGTATATGCAATCCTGTTCCATGTTCATAGCTTTTTTCTGTTGTATTGCGAATAGTTGGTCTGTTGTGCTTTATCCTAGAACTTTATATGTGGTGTTTTACAGTGTTATTCCTCTGTAATTGTTACAATCTGTTCTATCTCCTTTTTTATGTAAATGACATATGATTCCCGTATTCCAGTTTGTTCGCATTTTTTCTTCTTTCCATATTTATTTGATTAATTTATATATTTCATCTGTGCATCTTCTACTCGCATATTTTATCATCTCTCCTGTGATCTCGTCCTCTCCTGGTGATCTATAATTTTTTAGTCATTTTACTGCTTCTGTCATCTCTTTCATGCTTGGTTCATTTGTTATGCCCCCTATCTCTCTTTGATGTCTGAGTCTATATTTCTTTGTATTTCATGAAATTGTTCTTGTTCTTTGGTTACAGGTTCTTCTTCTACCTGTAGTTGCTCCTTAAAATATTCTGTCCATCTCTTCGTTACATCTTCTTTATTTCCCATCAACACTCCGTTCCTATCTTTGCATCCATATGCTTTTAGTTGATATCCTTTGTTCATTTTGTTTATTGCTGCGTCATTTCGTTTCATTCTTCTTGCTTACATTTTCTATTTCTTCTATCTCGTGCCATTTTATCATTCTTCTTTTTCATTCATATTCAGTTCCCTCCTCTTCTTAGCTCTCTGTACCTTTCCCAATTCCATCTGGTATTCCTTTGTATTGCCTCCTTTCCTTTAGCCTTGCCTCATTCTTTTCCTTTATTGTTTTGCGGTATTCATCATCAAACCAATCATTGTAGTTTCTCTTCTGTATCTTTCCTATTACTTCTTCTGCTGTTGTTCTTACGAGCTTTTCTATTTTTCCCACTTGTCATCTAAGTTATTTGTTTCCTTTGTTATTCGTTTTCTTTCTTGCTGTTCCAGTATTGCGTCCATTCTCTCCCTGTACCTCCTCTTGATTTCTTCATTTTTGAATTTCTCTAGATTCCTATTACGTCTGCTTTGTCCTTTTACTTGTTGTACCTTACTTAATTTTTCTCTAATCTCTGCTTTCACTATGTAATGATCACTGTCTCCATTCGGCCCTCTATAACTCCTTGAGTTTATTACTGAAGTGCAATGTTTGTGGTCTATGTATGTTTCATACATGGCAGAAAAAGGCTATTAGATTAATTATGGGGCTTAACATGAAGGAATCATGTAGAGGCTGTTTTAAAAAACTGAAAATTTTGACTGTTCCTTGCTTGTATGTTTATAATTGTATCATGTTTACAAGATTACACCGGGGAGAATATGTAACCGGATCAAAACTGCACAACTATAATTCGAGAAACAAGAACCTACTTAAACTACCAAAAATTAGATTAACGAAAACTTATAAGAGTTATCTGGTACAAGGTGCAAATTTATACAAGTATCTGGTACAAATTTTTTAATCTGCTTCCCAATGAAATTAGGAATTTTAATGTTGTCAAATTCAAACATACTGTAAAAAAATAATTAAATGTGAAGGATATTCGTGGACTGAGACCCAGGAATTCTTAAACAATTTTGACTTTTTACCCTATACGTCAAATGTACACAGTTAATATTGTACGATTGCTTTTTCCACTTCTTGGTAAAGTGTGCATGTATATGTTATCTTGTACGTTGTTTTTATCTTGTATTACTATTGGATTATATCATCTGCAACTTGTTGCCATTGATGTAAAATAAAATAAATAAATAAAAATAATCGATTTGCTTTACGCACAGGTATGACGCCATGTGGAGAATATTAGTGGCGCCATTTCGTATTATAAATGTCACGTATTTGCTACACAATGAATGGAAAGAATTCGAGGGGCGATAGCAACCGAAGACAGGTTAGGTAAAGCCAGGGTAATTATTTTATCATTATATGTGAGGCACATCACATTTAACAGGCCATCCTTGTGCTCAGTTCCAACGCGAAAGTAGCTCAATAATTCCACCTACTTGCTGCATTTTCAGTCTTATACTTTCATGACCTAAATCTTTCTCCTGTGAATTTTACATTTTTGGCTTACCTAAACCGAACTTAATCCGGGGCTGGGACACATTGTTGAAGGGCGTATACGTGTTCTTGCACTCACATCACCCATGCATAATATGATTCATTGAACGGATCCGAAATAATGTCAATATTAATTGCAAGTACATTCAGCGCCGCATAACAAAGTACCTAAAAGTAAGAATTACTAAATATAAACAAGAAGGGCTTACTAGCAATAATAGTTAAAGGAGATACACTCGACAGAATAGCATTCTTTGTACGAAGTATGAAGAAGTGGTGTCGTTATGCTTACTTTTCCAGTTTACATGTGAACATTTATAATACACTGTCTGTAATGTTCAAAATACTTTCGTTTTTACTCCACATCATCCCCCTCCCAAAATATCTTAAATCAACGCTTCTGGCATTTACCACCCCCTCTCCGAAACAATTTTGTAAACTATATACAGATACGTATTAGAGAAAAGTATTCTCCGGAAATTATTTAAAACGAATTACGTTAATCGTTAAGACGACGTGTACAAAGGAGTAGTAAAGCGACTTCGTGCGGGTTTTTTTTTTTTTTCCAGATTGGCTTTCTTTTGTACGAGATATATTAAAATCGATGATCAAGTGCGTAATTTACATCTTAAATACGTAACGCAGACGGCTGCTTTTCCTGTAAAACCATTCCATAGAGCGCGTCTCCTCAAGCATGCCCATATAGGCCTAATCTAACATCAAAACTACATTGCACGCAAAGCAGGCAACATTGTTTTTAAATGTTTTTGAACTTTAAAGCTATTGAAATGCATTCTACCAAGTTGCATATTTCATCAAGCAATTCTCTGTTTATGATATCCATTTCTTGTTTTCTATTATCAAACTTTCGGGATACAAAATCACTATCGGACCGTTAAATATTTAATCGACGAGAATCTGATGATTAAAGTTAACGACAGCTTTAACAAACCGTTAGCGTTAACTGATGTTGATGAAACGGTCATTTCTCCTAATCAGACGTTGAATGTGCTTAACGCGTTGTTAAATTTTTTAACCAGCGTTGGTGAAATGTTACAAAGTATGAATCGTGGTAACACTTGAACTCCATTCGATGATAGGCTAACGGCCGGTTTCACCAACGCTGGTTAAAGATTTAACAACCCGTTAAGCACATTTAACGTCTGATTAGGAGAACTGACCGTTTCATCAACATCGGTTAACGCTAGCGGTTTGTTAAAGCTGTCGTTAACTTTAATCATCAGATTTTCGTCGATTAAATATTTAACGGTCCGATAGTGATTGTGTATCTCGAAAGTTTGAAAACAGGAAACAAGAAATGGAAAGCATAAACACAGAATTGCTTGATGAAATATACAACTTGGCACAATGCATTTCAATAGTATTAAAGATCAAAAACATCTGAAAACAATGTTGCCTGCTTTGCGGGCAATGTAAATATGATGTTCGAGTATGTTTAGGATCCTATTGGGTATGCTTAAGAAGACGCGCTCTAAAGAATTCTTTTACAGGAAAAGTAGACGTGTGCGCTACGTGTTTAGGCCTAAGGTATAAATTACGCACTTGATAATCGTTTTTAATATATATCGTACAAAAGAAAGGCAATCTTGTAAAAAAAAAAGCATGAAGTCGCTTTACTATACTCCTTTGTACACGTCGTCTTAACGATTAACATAATTCCTTTTAAATAATTTCAGGGGAATACTTTTCTCTAATACGTGTCTGTATATAGTTTACAAAACTGTTTCGGAGAGTGGTAGTGCATGCCAGAAACGTCGATTTAAGATATTTTTGGAGGGGAAATGATGTGGAGTAAAGAAGAAAGTATTGTGAACATTACCGATCGTGTATTGTAAATGTTCACATGTAAACAGGAAAAGTTAGCATAACGATAAGACTTCTTCATACTACGTACAAAGAATGCTTTTCCGTCGAGTATATCTCCTTTAACTATTGCCAATAAGTCATCCCTGTTCATATTAAGTATTTCTTACTTTTAGCTACTTCTGTTATGCGGCGCTGAATGTGCTTGCAATTGATATTGACATTATTTCGGATTGGTGCAATGAACAATATTTAGCAAGAATGATGTGAGTGCAAGAACGCGCATACGCCCTTCAATACTGTCCCAACACCGGGTTAAGTTCAATTTAGGTAACCCAAAACATGTAAAATTCACAGGAGAAAGATTTAGCCCATGAAAGTATGAGACTGAAATTGCAACAAGTACGTGCAATTAATTAGGTACTTCCGCGTTGGAGCTGAACACAAGGATGGCCTGTTAAATGTGATGTGCTTCCAGTATAATGATAAAATAATTACCCTGGCTTTACTTAACCTATCTACGCTTTCTAGCGCCCCTCGATATCTCTCCACTAATTATGCAGCAAATACGTGATATTCATCACACGAAATGACGCCACTGATATTCCCGCCACACTGACGCCACGTCATACCTGTGTATAAAGTAAATCGATTACGTATTTATGTAAATTATTATTAAGTATGGCTTTTCGAAATTGAATTTGGGTTGCTGTCTACCGCTAGGTATTTACAGAAGTGTCTAAGTAAATTATCTGCAAAGGAATGAGTGGTATAAAGCGTACGTATTGCTCAGTAGCTGGGTGACCTAAACTGAACTTGATCCATGAGCCACCCCGTTGCTTGACTTTATTTCATTATACTTGCATGCATCCGAAATTATGAAAATAACAACATTGGAACTACATTTAACCCCACACAACAGAAGTAGCTAACATAAGTATGACTTCCATGAAATATATGAAAACTGGCTAATCCTGTCTGTATTTATAATTATGAAGGGCTTCGACATTTTGAGCACTGCAGTTAGTTATGTAAACGAAAGTAGAAACAATCTGTATTAACATATTCATACATAAGAAACATTTTTCAACTAATCTGTTTCTATTCCTCTAGTGTGTCGAAAAGATATATATACTGAAACTTGCTTCCGTAAGTCGGGAGAGGATAAGATTCTTGCCTTGTTTACTGTTACGGGTTTTAATATTGTTTTATTGGCATTTATTTGGAGATCATTTGAATACATACATACACACACATGTATAAAAACACAAATACTCACGAACAAGTGCCAGTAACCTCTTGCTTGCGGATTGCGAGGTTCATTTGTCAGGCGTACACAACTCTTCACTCTACCAATCAGAATTCGTTTAGCTTATGAGAAATTTAGAAATCAAGTGGTTTCTTCACTTAACGGTCCGATTGTAAACGGTTTGTTAAATTTGTAACCTTAACGTTGATGAAATGAAAAAAAATTAACGGACGGTTAAAAATTTAACGCACGGTTAGTTATCGGATGGTTAAGCTATATTTAATCGACGTTGGAGAAACCGGCCCTTCACCGTGAAAAATGATTATACGCACTTGAACTTCGTTCTATTCTCAATCATTTAATGAGAAGTAATCTGTAATTTATCCCAAACCATCAGCAACATAATATTCCTTTATTCTTTTGTATGGGAATCATCTTTTAGAATGGTTGTTATTCAACTATCCATACAGGGTAAGTCAAAATGATGTACCCGATTTCATAAATTTATTTTGTGAAATATAATGAACATATCTGAATGTAATACATGTGGTAAGAAGGGTAACTCTCAAAGTTGTTTTCAGTCACATCACAAGTGCTCTATGTGAGCACCTCGCGTAACACGACACACATCAAGCCGATAGTCTATCTCCTGCCAAACCTTGTGTGGTGTGTCACGGTCAATCTCTGCAATGGCTGCTGTGATGCGGGCGCGAAGGTCACCCAATGTTGTTGGAAGTGGTGGTACGTAAACACGATCCTTTATGAAACCCCACAAAAAGAAATCACACGGGGTCAGATCGGTGGAACGAGGTGGCCAACGAATGAGAACTCGATCCTCCTGAGATGCACGGCCTATCCAGCGCTGTGGCAATGCCTCATTGAGATGATCCCGAACGCTGCCATGGTAATGCGGAGGGGCACCATCCAATTGAAGAATGAAATCTGCACTATCCTCTTCGAGCTGTGGGAGGAGCCATTGTTGCAGCATATCAAGAAAAACATGTCCTGTCACAGTAGGTTCAAGGAAGAAAAAGGGCCCATAAATCTTTGCAGGGGAAATGGCACAAAACACATTCACCTTGGGTGAATCGCGTTGGTGTTCCACAACTGCGTGGGGATTATCAGTTCCCCAGATCCTTACGTTGTGTCCATTCACATTCCCAGAAAGGTGAAACACCGCTTCATCACTGTAACGTAACCTTTCGGCGAACCCATCCTCTTCCAATAACGTGAGAAAATCAGCACAGAAAGACGCTCGAGCAGCATAATCAGTGTCTCTTAAGGCTTGTAGCAGTTGAAAGCGATAGGATTTCATTTGTAAACGTTTCCGCAGAATTCGCCATACAGTTTTCTGTGGCATTTCAAGTTCCCTCGCTGCCCGGTAGGTAGACTTCTGTGGACTCCGCACAAAACTGGCGCGAACACGTTCCACTGTCTCTTCCTCAGCTGAAGGACGGCCAGTCGATTTTCGCTTACAGATGCAGGCCGTATCTCTGGATTTTTCATAACACGTACGAATGGTTTTTCCAGTAGGTGGGTCTCTGCCATACTTGGTACGGAAATTCCGTTGAACACTCATCACAGAGTTGTTTACATGGTAATCCAGCACACAGAACGATTTCTGCTCTCCAGTCAGCACCATTTTCGTTAACTGCTTCCAGCGCCGCGTAGCGGTAGACAATGCAACCACGCGGGACATAAACTAAACTCAACTAAACTTTGAACTTTTGCCTTTCCTTGCGCGTAGCTCACATTAAGATATGTTCATTATATTTCACAAAATAAATTTATGAAATCGGGTCCATCATTTTTACTTACCCTGCAGAATTAAATTTCTCAAAAGACACCTGCCGACTTGCTTATTGGCATTATGTGCGCCTACTTTGTTCTGATGGCTGTAACACATGTTTCCTTTCAGCAATGTCCGCTTCAATATTTTCTCTGCGTTGAATCTGTGTACCATAAACCAAAGAAATTGCAAGTTTTTCCTCGAAAATCAGTTATATGATCACTTTTAACAGTGTACGTTCAGGAAGAGTGTTGATATACAAACTGATCAAAATAAAAAATAAAAATGACTCGTGTGCAGTGATTCCATCTCCTTGTGGGTGGTGTCACTGCCATAAATTCTCGACAACATCTCCCAACTTTAAGATTTTTGTGGTCAAATTTCGATAGAAACCGTGAAAAACTCCATTTACACCCTTCCAATTTTGACTTCACACCGCCAAAACTGGAAACAATGGAGGAATCCCTGTGCTTATGTGTAAAAATAGTTGAGTAGTACCACAAGTAACACCCATTAATTTATGCTGTTCCCTGGGCCAGTGCTAAAGTTTTCCCAATTTGTTTCAATTACACTCGTGCATAAAATATATGCACAGGTTTTCAAGAGCAATGAGAATTGAGCAATGTTTGGACGAGTGTAGTTCTGCCAACTTTGAAGTAATTCACGGGCCATTCATGTAAGCTATTTCCAGAAGCCAGAGCTAAACATTTCCCCATTTGGTTCGAAGATAATCTCGAAGAAAACAAATATACAAATCACTGAACATTGTGAGGAATTGTGTATCAATTTTATACATGTGGTCAGGAGACGAGATTCACTTGTGTATCAGATTTATGCACATGGCGCTATAGTGCAATACTTAGATACAAACCTTTGGCCCCACGTGCAGTTTTGAGATTTGGGGAGTTTTTTGGTTGAGTTCATCAAAACGACAGTTAATTTCGAAGAGAATATCACAGCTATTCTGCGGAGAGCGTAATTATCAATAGGGAGGTTACCGTTCACTACAGACAGTATTGAAGTTGAAAGAAACGTGGGAATTCAATTCGAAAGAGTGAAAAGCCCGCTTTGGTTCGGAGACTACGAAGGAATAGTCCAACGTGCCAATTGGACTTCGCGCAAGTCGCGCTAAACTTCCGGAAGATAAACCTACAAACAACCAACAAAACTCCAAGAGACGAGACCCCATTCTCAAAAGGCAGAGAACACTCGAGAGAGACAAACAGAGAACGCCCCAAAGACGCGACAGGAGAGAATCTACAGAGGACCTACTGGAAATATAAAAATAATTAAAACTGCAACATAAGAGAATCGTCATCTCCAGAACCAACAAAACATTCTGAAAAGCAAAAACTGTCTCTCAAATAGACAAAAACTTATACTAAATTAAGGTTCATCTCCAAACAGCAACTCCCGCAAGTTGCATAGAAAAAGAGAGGAAAAGAGAAAGACTCACAACGAAGTAAATAAGAATGAAAGATCATAAACAACCCGACGAAGAAGGATTTAACTAAACGCGAGGTAGAAGTCTTAAGGCGACGTTTCTTTCGTTCTTTCCCATAACTGAACCGAATGTTATAACCCTCATAAAACTGAAAATTTTCAGGTAGAAGCTGGATAAGTATTAACAAAGGGCACTACGTGAGCCAAAGAAATTTACAGAAATATAAAATGACGCTCGTAAAATTAAAGGAAAGTGATTTCGAACTAGCCGTATCGTCCATTGTATACGAGAGCATGCTGGTAATCTACTAGAGATATTAAGTAGCATGTGGGTGCGGGTCTTACAATTTTTTAACCAATCAGATTCGAGTTAGGATGCAGTAAGGAGGTTACTTCCTATTGGTCGTAAAAGATCGTTAGGAGGAGAGGTAACCTAATTTTTTGTTTTTGAAGCCTTTTACGGCTGTTTTTATTTTTTCCGGATTTTTCTAGATCCGCCATGTTGTAGACAAATTTTGCCATTGGAGGGAGCTAATATAAGTTTATTATTTGGTGAGCTTTGATGGGATATTAATTTAATTATGCTTACCAAATTATATCTTTATAGAGGTCCTATGATAGTACGAGAGAAAATGAATATAACCTAACAAATTTTGGACTTTATTGACTATTTATTTACGTTGATTAGGATCTTGGATGAGAGGAGGATATAATTTTATTTATTCATCAATTTATTTTGCAGGAAATTTATAGAATCATATGCTGGCTATTGCGCTTGCGTTGCCCGTCAACTGAGACCGCCGGTGTCGTCGCCGCAGCTAGTCGCTGTTTATTTATGGGACCGCAAACGAAGTTCTTGCCGCGATTGCGGCCGTATTACTGCTTTAACATTTTTTTGTATTCCCACATCTTTCGATGTTCGCTATAAAGTAGCTCATGACGCGAGGCATGTTAGAACTTATTTTCCATCAAAGGTTTTTCCAGAAATTCTCGAACCACCTGTTACTTTACGCAGGTGCTATTTTTTGTTTCACATCTCTTGATGCTCGAGTGAACAATAAAATGATTGACAGTGATTGACATTTCCATACTTAAATATTTTTTGTTTTCATTCACATCTTCCGATGTTCGGTGGAATTTTCTTTAATGTTCCGAACATGCTAGGACTTGTTACTTTTAACGATAGGTTTTCCAGAAATTTTTTGGCCATCTGTTATTTTTACGCAGGTGTTCGTTGGAATTGTTTTTCTTTCATATCTTTTGATGTTACCGAAAAAGTTGGAACTTGTTATTTTTAACAATACCTTTCCTTGGAACTGATATTTTAAGAAATATCTCTGGATTTTTTATTTCGCGTCCTCCTGATGATTTGTTAATTTAAACAATAGATTTTCTTAGAATTAATGGAACAGGCTAAGACTTGTTATTTACGCACCTGTTCAGTCAGCAAGTTGAAATTTCATTGTTTACTTGTGTTTTAGTCATGATTAGTGAACGTAGACCAGTTGACTTATCAATTAATATGCGTTTGTTTGAAGACCCGAATGAATTGCAACCTCCATTTATATCACGCAGTGCATCGTCCTCAAGTTTAGAAGTGGAATTTAGTTCTGATAGTGATTCTGGAAATTTAAGAGCGGAGGAAACAAAATGTTTTGACGGAGAATAAACCCGCATCTGGCGGCATGTGTCGCAGTGAATTGGCGTCAAGTGTAGAAATAGAATTTTTTCCAGACAGTATTACAACCGAAAATGTATGTGATTTGCGTGAATTATGTGATTCATGTTGATTGTATTCTTGAAGCTATTAAAATTGGGAATACACAAAAACTGTCTTTAATATGTGCTGAATGTTTTTATAAAGTTGCTAATCTACGGAGACATCGCTGTCTTAGTCGATCTGAAGCTAAACAAGACTCTTTGAGGGCGTACATGGACATTGGTGATGAATCCTACTAACTTTTCGAATTTACAATGCTTATTTATCAAAACATAATAATTTTGATAATATGTCATTATTGAATATTTTTGCACAATTTACTTTTACTTAAAGTGCAGTATTGTGAAAAGACAACTTGATAAAAGTAGTGTTTTTGTTTACTTTGAATCAGTGAGAATTTTAAACAAGTGTATCATGTAAGTATTTAAACTTTGTGAGATTGCAGTGTTGTGCAATACTTAACTTGGAATTTTGCTGTCTCCTACTTCCTTCATTTCTATTAAGCTTTTTTCATAAACTTTGTAGTTTTGTACGAAGTTTTGTATTTAACCAATAAATTAATAAATATATTCTCTACTTTATCCCCTTCTTTGTTTTTTTCATTCAAGGATTTTTTTTAATAAAATATTTGGTTTTACTAAAAAAAATATTTACATTTTTCTTTCGTTTTAAAAGAGATTTCACAACAATCATTTTTCAAGATTCGTAGTATAAAAAGTAGACATTGCATTTTTTCTCGTGCACTGAAATTAATAAATACAATAAAGAATAATCCGCAAAGTATGTAATTATTATGCTGATCCTGAATTTTATTCCAAACTATAAAAATATTTGCCCGGAGATTTTTATCAATATAAACTGCAGTACAGTGAGTTTCAGGGTAATATGACGGACTTCGCTATAACTATAACTCGCTATTCAAACTCAAATTCGCTATAACTACCGCCAGAAATTTAATTTGTTTCGGTAAAGTATCCACTGAATAAATCCAAGTAAGCGTACTTGCACAAGCACAGCCCTGAAGCACCACTTTAAAATTTCGTCACTCCACATCTGAATCACTTTCAATAATTGATGTTAGTTTATATACTGTTCTGTCTCCAGGTAAGAAAAAATGTTGATATGTTAAAAAAATGCTTAAACTGAAGCTTCCTCTAGGATATAACGAAAACTTGTAAACTGATGAAGATCATTAGCACAGCTTTGATATGAAAATGCTAATGTATTATATTTCGGACACTTAAGTCTTGCAAATTATTCACTGTTCTTTCTAGAAGAGACCCTCGAAATACTTGTCGTGCTTTGCCGTAGGTGAACATATCACTGCGGGAGGTTTACCGGAAGTATGTTTTTAACTTCCCCATGTTCAACTTCGCCATCAATTCACTTTAAACCAAATACATGCTGTTTTAAGTAATTCTTTACATATCCTAAACAAGGTATTATTTTCCCTATTCGAAAGAGAGGTTTAAATATCCAGCTTTGCAAACTATTGGCATCAGGGGTAACTATGACTAATTCTTTGCTATGAAATCATTTTCTTCTTTATAATCAAAAGCTGAAAGGTGTACGATGGTCCTCATGGTGGAAGTAAAACAAAACTAAATTTAACATATATACATTTCTATCTTTATCTGTCTAAATAAGAGAATCAAATTGGGTGTAAACAATAAATGAAATAGAATGTGGAAGATTTTGACTAAAAGCTATTCTGAGATTAACGTGTGAATCCTTAATGACATCCCATGTAGAATCATCCAAAGTGTTAGTAGGAGAAAGAATAAAAGCCTAAAGAGTATATTCATTGCAGTAATCAGAATATGCGACAGTGTGACTAACATTTTCATGAAATATACCAGTAAAAGAGAACAGGACGTCATAACTAGAGAATTTTCGGAAATGCTAGAGAATTTTCATCTCTTTTTATTTAGGGGGTCCTCTTTTTTAGCCCTCCCACTCTCCGTTCTATGTACAGGTTAGGTCGAGCACTTGCAAGGGCGTGCAGCACATTCTACATAGTGCTTCCCAGCCCGGGGCAGGCTTGTCCCTGGAGATTGTTGGATTGCCGGAGTTCCGACATTCCAACGATCTCCTATGTTCCGTCTGTCTGAGACAGGTGGTGTTGCGGGACGGTCATGTGACCCTGCGGCCGGAATGTTATCCGGATCTTTATTCCTGAGTTTGGAACTTTCGCTGGGAGGGGTACAGGACAAAACAAACGTTAAACTAGAGTTAGGCTTCTTCTTTCTTCGCGCCTTCTGCCCTGTAACGAAATAAAGAGAAAAGTAAGGAATATTTTTTTAGTCTCATCTTCTTTGTTGCATCTCTGTTTGTCACAGGGACGCTAGTATTTCACTGGAAAGTCCAGCTTCGCTATTTCTGTTATTCCTCCTTTCTTCATATAGTTGGATATATCCACGTCTATTCTTCTCTATACACACTCACACACACTCTTGGGATTATTCACTAAGATCCTGTGGGCTGCGGCTTCCGCAGCCCACATACACATTAGGTCTGTTTTCATGCATAATTCCTCACTCTACGCTATTGCACTTCATCCTAGTCCCTCCACCATTTCATTCACACTCTCACACTAATTGAGTGGCTTTTGCAGGATTTCCGTACAAAGCACTCTGCTACTTGTTTCCAGCAGCTCTCAAGTAGTATTTTATATTGCTCGAATTTGTTGTACTGTTTTAACGCGCAAAACGTTATGTTTTGTTTATGTGTATTGTTCATTGTCTTTAATTCGCGCTACGCGGTTGTCGCGGTCGCGGTTCGCGTTTGCCACGGTTGTGAATATCGGCTGTTGCGGCTTATAGCAGTCACAAAAATGCTCACTGGCTGTAATTCTGGGTGTTGTACATACGTCCCTCTCACGGTCTCCCAGCCCTGGCCAAAAAATTTTCTTCTGTGGTAGTCTGAAACTATTTGCCGTTTAACGGAGGACCACCACCAGTTTTGGAGTTGTCAGAACTGTGTAAATAGGCGTATCCCCCAGGATAGCTCTCTGTTCATTAACCAGTTCGTTTGTTTCCTCACACCTTAATACTGTGTGCTCCGGGGTCGAGACCACTCAGATACTCGGCACATATTATCCCCTACAAGCTGGAGATTCCGTAGCTTCTGCCTGTATGGGCCATGACCGGCTATGAAATGCATAAGGCCGTCCTCTATTTCAAGTTGAAGTCCCCGCCATGATCGGGAAAAAGATGAAGACTCTTCTCGCTTTTGTTGTTGTCTCCCATTCGTCTTGCCACGTTCTGATTAAGATTTCTTGTATTTCTTTCCTGTCTCCTGCGGTTTGGTGTAGAATTGTTCTGACTTTGTTTTCGTTGTTTTTCATAAACCAGTACGCGGCTCCTAATCTCTTAATTTGTAGGTGGATCAGCATTGTCGCTGTCGCAATCTGAAGCGGCTCCACTGATGTTGTTCGGTATGCTACCGTTAGCCGTAGCAGTAGTTGTCGTTGCAATCTGTCAATAACTTGTTTCTGTCTGATGTCGTCCATTCGGTGACACCGGTGCAATGGCGGCGTAACCCACTACTGAGGGTATTATGACGTCGTGGCACGTTCTTATTATTTTAGTGATATACGATACATTTTGTTGCAATGTTTACTATTTTATGTGCTAGTTTGTTCGTTTTGTTTCTTACTTCAGTAACATGCTTTCTGAAATTTAGCTTTTCGTCCAATATTACTCCTAAGTATTTAAATTATTTAACTCTTTTGACTGATGTATTATTGATTTTGGTTGTAGGTCCTCTGTGGTAGTCTAGTTTACCTTTAAAGATTACATATATTTTTCTGCTGAAATTGACATCTTATTGTTATTGCACCACGGCGTCATATTATTTATAATGTTATTTGCCTTATTTTGTAGGTCATTTCGGCTGTTGAATTTAATCACGATCGCCAGTTCATCTGCGTATCCCACTGCTCTTTCCACATTTTCCATCTCATTCAGCATCTGCAGGCATGGCTGGAACACTATATCCCAGATAACCGGACCGAGCACAGAGCCCTGCGGACAACCCTTTGTTGGTGTGTTCTGCACAACGCCACAGGCCGTTTCAATTTGAATCTTTCTGTCGTTGAAATAGTCTTTCACAACTTTCCATATTGCAGGATATATATTTAGATTTTTTAGCACCGAGGGCCACCAAACGTTATCAAAGGCCCCCGCTATGTCGACGAATATTCTTAAAACATATTCACAGTTATCATTCTTGAGATCATTTATGCTACCGCAAACCTCGTTGATTGCGTCCTCTGTCGATTAGCCGCGACGGAAGCCATACTGTAATCTGCACTGCTCAAGGTTTACTCTTTTTACATTTATTCTTGTTACCAATAATTTTTAAAGATTTTGCTAATTACGTTTAGCAGACAAATTGGTCGGTAGGACTTTGGGCTAGTTTTTGGTTTATCTTCTCCTTTTAACAATACAACGAGGTTTGCAGTTTTCCATGCCTCTGGGAATTTTCCCTGCTAATAGTTTTGTGACTAATAGTTCCATTGTTTCACGTCAGCTTTTTGTATATGTGTCATCTTCTTTCTTTAGTGTATGTAATATCCCTTTAGTTTTTAGTTTTTGCATTACGATCTTGTAAGGTATGCCCCAGATATCCTTACATAAGTTTTGATCCACAAACTTAGTCCAAATTTTCAATTGGTTTCATACAATTCTTTCTCGAATTTTTCTTTATTTGTCTATATTTGTTAAGTCTTATTCTTCTCAGTTCGTGGTCTCCGGCCGCCCGGTAGCTTTTTCTGCTTGCTTTCATTTTTCTCTTTAATCTATCCAAACTCCGAGTCCAGAGCAATTTGCGG
>JAGDQP010042975.1:0-16369 GCA_022664845.1 Lepisma saccharinum
CTGGAGGTTTAGTTATAATATATGTCGTAGATGATTACAGGCTGCTCTGAGATAGGGCTAGAAGGGTCAATCTATGTAAAAGATAGGCGCGTAACTTGAGTGTGGACCTGGACGGCTGGTGGCAACACTAAGGATAAACGATAGAGTCAGACAAAAATATAATGGGTAACATACATAACACAGAAATATGTTTGTATTAAAATAAATATAAATTAGGCTTCCTCATTTTCGACTCATCCCAGATGACAGGTAGACCACTGGCTGGATGTTTCAACTATTAAAATCTTGAATAATGGGAAGTTCTTTTCTTCAAGAAATCAATAAAGCTGTAGACATAAAAATTGGTTCTCAGTACAAATAGAATTCACAACACTAATTTCACAATGTAAAATGTGCTGTCTCACTGTTTCACTCGCTTTTACCGTGACAGGCTACAGCCATATATGTAACTTGAACGTCTCTGAATTTGTGTGTATATCAGAGTCTCGGGGTGATTGATCAGGGTTTGAACTGCTATTGATATGAGTCCTATTAAATGAAATTCTCATGGTGTCATTCTTGTAATATACTTTTTTGTCATCTGGGTAAGTGTAGAAAAAGGATAATATTACAGAATGTAGTACCTTTAAATACCAGACATCAAAATAATATGTTTTAGACTAATATTATTAGACATATTTGATATGTTCTTAAAATATAGAAGTTCAAATATCTTTGAGGTCTCAGATTTCAAATATCAGTATGGTGAGAAGGTCATACTTCTCAAAGTTGTAATGCACAAGCGTTCTAGTCATCTGAGACCGATTCACACAAATATTGAAATGTAGTAAGAGTGACAAGGTCAAAGCAACTCTGAATTTAACAAACATCTGTCCCTTCTCATTTATGTAATGTTTACACGGATATATAGTTGTAATATTAGATTTGACACTATGGGAACCGGTAATACGTGATTTTTTTTATATTTTTTTTTAAAGGTTTATACCTAGGTATGTTGGATACTTACAAATATTGAGTTCTTTCTAGTATATCTTTCCTTCTTAAGGAGTTGAATAAAATACGGTATTTTTAAAAATAAAATAAAAAAGGAAACGTTTATAGTGTGTTTTATAAATACTGTTCACTGACGTAACGCATCACACAGTACCTTCATTTATTTTCTTCTCAGACAAATGTGAAGGAAATAGTTCAAGGACATCAACCAACTAACTACGAAGAAAATTCGTAGCGAGAAAACGCAGATAATAAATGATTTCTTCTTTCACCATAATTTACATTATTCTGTATCCAATAATTACAAGCCGTCTGTAAGTACTCTTTAAAATAGCATGATTTTTCGTGGAAGATATTTCTACATGTAGAAGATATTTATTTCAATAATGTCAGATACAGAACATTGACCATTTTATACTGCAACATAACAGTTGAAATTGAGGCCTTTATTGAGACTATTATTTCTTTAAGGCCTTTAGATATCGAAAACTCAGGTCGGGATAGGGGAGGGAAAAGGATGCGGGAAAGAGTAGGCCAGTCCTAGTTGGAAGGTACCATCCCCAACATTGATTTGGTGTGACTGAGGAAAACCCCTGGGAAAACCTTAGTCAGGATAGTCGGCCGCTGGGTTTGAACCCAAGACCTTCCGAATGCGAAGTCAACGCTCCACCACTGAGCTACGGCTCCTAGGTTGCAACATGACAAAGTAGCATCGGTAAGAATTAGTGAAATATCAAGCCAATGCAGTGAAGTTTGAAATTTCCTTCTTCACAGTGGAATTGATTCATATTGAAAATGAAAAGAAATGACAATTTTGTTTATCATCACTTTTCTTATGGAGCTGACTTAATAGTAACTCTTATGTTCACGTCGAAATATTTTCCCAACCTAATACCGAAAGCTGTTCTGTTTGTTCGTAATGCTAAACAAAATTACCCTTCCATTGCAATTCAACCCAGAGCTAACCACGCGCAAAATTAATTCAGTTCAGATTTTCCTTATCTACTAAAATTTTGCATATGCACATTACATCACGTGCTCATTGTCAGATGAGGTAGGGCGTGTAAACTCTATTATTCTATTCGAAGAGTTTATTTTTGAGAATCCAGCGCAAATTATCATTACACTTCAGGATGTTTGAGAGAGTGTGCGTATTGATAATATATGAGGCTTCGTTTTAATTTAATTCAGTTATTTTATTTGTAGAAGTATTTTCATATTTTACTTTTAAATGTTGTTTTCATAGTCCTTCATATGTTTGTGCTTTTGTATTTTTCAGACTCAGAGCTAGTTGTTTCAACGACACGGATCGAGACAATGCTAGGAGATGTAGCTGTAGCTGTTCATCCTGAAGACTCTCGATACTTTTCACTCCATGGCAAATACGTTTGGCATCCTTTTAGGAAAGAGAAACTTCCTATTATTTGTGACGAATTTGTTGACAGGGAACTTGGTACAGGTACAGATGGAAGTTACCGAGTTCAGTTATAACAAGTATTTACGCATTAGAAGTAGTTTATTTTCCTTCAGGCTATTGTAATGAACTAAAATTCATTGTGTCATCGTTGGGTTCATTCGGCATACGTATCAGCTTTTGAGCGCGAAGACAAAGTTGCTCTTGAGGTTGTGATTTTATGACTTATACACTCCGAATAGTATGCGAAATAAGGCGTCTTCAGCTTGAGAGAACGGCTGAATAATGAATTGTGGCTTTCCGACTTGCATATTTAGTTAACATTCACAAAAAGTAATGAAAATAACCTTGTTTTTCAAGCAAAACATTGAACTGTTTCCACAGCCTCAGACAGAGAGAGCGAAGTATAAGTTTCGGATAACAAGTTTGCAAAACCGTGAGCCATAGCTTCCCAACATGTAAAGGCTTGTGAAAGTTCCGAACTGTAAGCAGGGATGCGTGCATTAATATGACTATTATTTCTTTGAAAACTTAGTCAACGAGATCTCAGTGATACCCTCGTGCAATACTTTCCAAATGCAGTGCAAGAAAATATGGAAAATGATTCGTGGATACAAAACACATTTGCGATTGAAGATTAGCTTTTCAGCCTGACAATCGAATACGAAAATCTCATCGATCTCATATCCAGCACTTCAGAAAAGACCGCGTTTGATTAAATACCATTGGTGAAGTTTGATGCGATGTCAAGGCACAGTATCTAAGTTTATTACGAAAGCTATTTAAATACACCTTTCTTTTTTAGTAAGAATCTTTACTACACCAGTTTGTAGAGCTGTGTTTCTACAAACAAGTTAGCGTTGCGGTTCTACTAACAATTCCGAAGACTCCGGTCCCTTGATAACATCTTATACACACAAACATTAATTTTATAAAATAGATTGGCAGCACTGACGGATGCTTACGGAACACCCATACAATGTTTCTATTGTGTCGAATAATGTTTATGCCAAACTTGGTCGTGCTACATATAATGTAATAGTAACAATTGGAAAATTAATTTTGTGGAAAATAGGTTGGCAACACTGACAACTGGGGTGCTTGGGGACGGGGACATCAACAGAGAGAGAGAACAAAAAAAGAGAGAGAGAGAGAGTGTGTGTGTGTGTGCGTGAGAGAGAGAGAGAGAGAGTGTGTGAGTGAGTTTGTGTGTATATATATTCTAGTAGAATTCACTTACAAACACAAACAAATTTTTGCGAATTTTCGGACATAAGTTCTTCGTTTGGCTGGGAGAGGAGGAAAGCACGGACACATGCACACAAATAAGCCGAAACTATCCATGTAACCAAGCACACCCGACGTTCATCTTTGCACATTCAACCCACCCACACTCCGAACGACATTCCGAACCCACCGGCTCTAATTACCCAGTTCCGTCCTAACCTAACCAAGATCAAACAAATCCTACATTCTCACTTCCACATTTTCCAATCCAACCCAGACACCAGGTCGGTATTACCCACCCAGTCTTTATTAGGTTTTCAACACTACCTAATCTTAAAAACATCCTAGTCCGTACGAATCCTTCCCTCCAGCCACCCCTAACCGAAGCCCAAGTATGCAAGAGAACAAGATGTAGGACCTGCTTCATTTTCATCACTTCTTCCACGATAACTATAAATAGAGTTATTGGCCACAACACCTTCTGGGTAATATTTCAATACTATTTTGAGAAGCTTCATGTCCTAGAATTTCTAATTTTGGATACGCCATATGGCATTTTAAAGGCTTAAACCAAAGGTTAGCGTATCGTACACGTAAGAACATAATTTCTAAGAGTTTCAAAATTGAGAAAATGTCGAAACATGCAGTATGACGTCATCCATATATGCGATGAGAACGGAAGACGATATGCGCTCAAGCACCATATGTATGAAAATATTCAATTTGTCCTGGGGAAGTTTTAAACCATGGGTCATGAAGTGTGTGGTATTTGCCACACCAAGCGATGGTAAAATCTGTTTTTATATTTTGATTCGTCCGTTAACGGTAAGAAAAAGTACTTAGTCATAGGATGCAAAGACAGGTGTACACGAACATCACAAACACACGAGAAGAGCGGCAACGTTTCGCAAGAGCTTCGTCATCGTAGCAACATGGTGATTTCTTAACACCAGTCCCGTAATAGTCTTCTATGTCCATTTTCTCTCCTATGATGTGATAACGCTTTTGCGAAATGTTGCCCCTATTTTGTGTGTATGATGATCGTGTTCACCTGTCCTTGCATCCTATGACTTAAATACCATTTTTTTTTCTAACTTTGTTTACTATATTTTGTGTATCTGCTTATCGTGGGGTCCCAGGGTCGATTCCCGGTTCTGCCAAGAGATTTTTATTTCGGAGTTTGGCATCACTGAAAACCCGGTGATACACTATTTTCACTCCTGATATCCACCATGTTGTTAGAAACAAATCTTCGCAATCTAAATTCTCATTCAATGCGTCGTTTCTGATTTATTGAGAATTATTCGTTTTCTTCTCATTGTTAAGTATCAGCTTTGAGCTCGAAGTTGGAACCTGTTAAACCTCAAGCCTCATATATATCCTAACTTGCACGCTCTGCTCGGCATCCTATGTGGGGGAAACAGGTGGTCCTTTGAATCTCCGTGTCAATAATCACCGCCACTTTTCCGTCACCAACAAACCCGATTCGCCAGTGTCTACATACATACGACAATTTTTGTGTAGTTATAATACCTATCCCCTACCACAAACACTTACGCGTCGTCTCTGGGAAGAAGCTTTCATTCAGGGCTTGAGAGCAAAACTGAAACCTGGTCCAGACCTACAGTAACTTCTTTTCTCCACGTCTACACTCACACTTCTCTCCCCTGCCCATTCACGTCCAGCCTATTTCTTTTCTTTGTCAGATTTTTTTGCGTTTCCTGTACTGACTCCCACATATTGTGATTGACTTGTCAACCCAGTAGCGTAGCATGAATTTCCTTTCAGTGGGGTCCCAAAGCCTAACTCATTTACTTGTGTCTGCAATATTTTATACAAATAAAAAATGTATAATTATACTAATAATAATAATAAGTAGGACGTATTTATCTTTTGCGATGTCTACAGAATTGAGCTGTAGTATGTCAGTGATTAGCAATTAATGCAATGCTTAGAAGCTTAATTGACTCATTACCGTGGTTACTGTAAATGTTTTAACATTCTACTGTGGTTGAACCCCTAACGGTATTCTCGTGCATCATTCGAGCAAGTTTGATTGGATTCGGTTTAATCGTTCCTTCGTCATGCTCGAATGTGTGTTTATAAATTGAGTCTCGTTACTGTGGGAACAGTAAATATTTTAACATACTAATAGGTTGAAGACTTAAAAATGTATTCGTATACCATGTCAAACGTAGCTATAAATCGATTCAATCGTTTCTTCGTTCCCGAAAATGTGTTTAGAGATTTGAGCCTTCTTACCACAGAAACCGTATATGATCTAACATTTTAATGGAGTTGGTTAAAGCCTTAAGTATATAGCCAGCATATCAAGTTCGGCTGCAATCAGATTAATCGTTTCTACATTACTCTGGGATGTGTGTAATAAACTAGTCTCTTTACCATGGAAAAACAAATGGTTTACCATTCTAATAAGTTTAAAGCATTAAAATTATTTCGTACGCTGTTATGGCAAGTCTAGCTGGAATTGAATTGATTTCTTATTTATGGCCTTTAGGCATCAAAGGCTCAGGCCGGGATAGGAGAGGGGAAAAGATTTGGGAAGATGTCATCCAGAGCATATGATGAAGGTGCCATCCCGGCATTTGCCTGGTGTTTGAGGAAAAACCCTGGAAAAATCTCATTCAGGATGGTCGGCCGCTGGGATCGAACCCACAATCTCCCGAATGCTACTCCAAAGCTCTGCCACTGAGCTGCGGCGGCTCGGTAAGCTTAGCTATAATAGGATCAATTACCTCTACGTAAAACTCGAATATGTATTTAATAATTGAGTCTCGTTACCATGGAAACGGTAAATATTTTATTATTCTAATACGCTCAAAGCAATAAGAAAATTTTTAACAACACTACGTTCAGTTTAGCTGGAATCAGATTAAATATTCCTACGTAATGCTTGAGTATGAGTTTAATAAGTGAGTTTCGTTACCGTGGAAACTTATATCTTTTACATTCCAATACGGTTATAGACTTTTCCCTACATCATTATGTGCAGTTTCACTGCAATCGGATCAGTAATTTATACGTAATGCTCAAATATGTGTTTAATAATTCAGTTTTGTTGCTTTGGAAACGATAAATAGTTTAACATTCTAATTCGGTTGAGCCCAGACATGTGCTGGAGGGGGCTCGCGCGAGGCATTGTTTAAATATTTATATTTGTTCCAAGCCATTTGTTACAATTACTCGCAAAGAAAAATAAACGTACTCTTTTAATTTCAGTAACTTGCGAGCTCCTTGTTAAATTATTTGGAGCACACTCTTGGTTGAACCCACTATAATTATACCAAGTTTGAAGCAAATTGATCTAACTGTTGTCACAAGAGGCGCGAATGTAAGTTTCAATAAATGAATATTGTTACCGTGGAAACGGGTAATAAGCTAAAAGTTACAATTTTGCTAAAACATGGGGATTTGTTATGGAAATCATGCAACGCTTCGCAAATCTCAAAGATCATAAATCTTATTCAGGGCAACCACTACCACTGTGTGTGAGAATTGGTGATCATCCGTCCAGAAACCGTGGAGCAGCTTTATTTAAAAATAGTACAAAGTGAACGTATAAGAGCTTCGTTCGGTCCACTCATTTTAGCACGAAAAGTATTCACTATTGCGGATTATTTACAGCTGAAATCACTGTCTTTTAAACAGAAACGACAATGCACTTGTTTCACGGGATGTATGAGTTGTCACAAAACACGTAATTTTCTTTTCTGTAGCAGGACTAAAATTGCTGGTTTTCTCTTATTGTGCAAAACTAAACTCAAAACAGTGACTAGACTAATCGAAAGAAAAGCCACAAAATAGCTATAGGGCATATTTAAAATGTAACATAGTACATGAAAGGAATATACAATTTTCGAAAACTCAATAACTGACTGTTCTTTGTATCATTTTGCACATCCAAAACTAGGTGATACGTGCCGCAGTTTCGTAATCTTTACACCTGAGTCCAATTCCGCAGAACATACAAGGAATGGTCTGCACTTCAGTCACCTACAACTGATTCATTCTGACTCAAGTGCTGACTCTGACCCCCCATCCTTCCTCTGCCTACGCCACTGCCGCAACCTACTCGCTTTTCATTGGGTTTCTTGTATTATATCACACTTTCTCTGACTGCGTTTTCTAAACTAAATCCTAATTTTTCGGGTTGCGTTTTCAATAGTGTATCCCACTTTCTCCGACTGCGGTTTCTATACTAGTCCAGTCATAATATGAAAATTAGTTCAAAAAACCCTTATAAGCATGGGACTTTCAAAATACCATATATGTATTTAGTTGTAGTGAAAAACATACTAAAAGTCCAAAAAATCAACCTTTGCTACTGCCGCCATATTGGAAAATGGTCGACATCTATAATCGTAAAACTGAATGTTTGTGTGTTTGTCTGTTGCTTATACAAATCTACACGGTTCCATTGATTTACACTTATCAGTGCTGCCAACCTAGTTTAAAAATTCAATTTTTATTGTACCTACAATGTTTAACAATAGATACCGCTGAACGTATCTTCACTAAACTTGACATAAACATTATCCGACACAATATATAGATATTGTGTGTGTCCCCTTCTCTAAACAGTCCAGATGTCAGTGTTACCAACCTGTTTTAAATAAGTTTTTAAAATCTGTTCCATACAGTTGGATGTACAGTATTCTTAACAAAGTCCACATGAACATTACTCGACACCATAGAAGAAATACTGTGCAAGTAACCCCCCCCCCCCAAAGGTCCCAATTGTCAGTGTTGCTAACCTGTCTTAAACAGTTAATGACAATAATTGTTGCCATTTATATTTTATTTTATTTTAATAGCAAACGGTAAGTAGTCTTGACTCATTTTACGTGCCGATTGTTATGTATATACATTTTCAAATTTTCGCGTTCACTGAAACATATTTACACAAAAATACCGCCCACAAGAAGTTACTGCAGGTTTAGACCAGGTTTCAGCTTTGCTCTCAAGCCCTGAATGAAAGCTCCTTCTCAGAGACGACGTGTGGATGTATTTGTGGTGGGGGTAGGGTATGGATAATAGCTATACGGAAACTGTCATCGAAGTAAGTCAATGTTGTGCAATTGCGTGTGTGTTGGGTCTCTTGGTGTTGGAAAAATGCCGGTAATTATTGAGTCATAGGTTCAAGGGACGATCTGTTTCTCCACATAGAATGCCGGGCAGAGTGTACAGGATAGGATATATATGACGTTTGAGGTTTGACAGGTTCCTTTGGGATGTAGAATGAAGTAGCCATCGACTGTGCTGATAGAGATAGTTGGATACGTTGTTACATTTGTGGGCGGGACCTGAAGGCATATGGAATGAAGGGATAGTATGGCCCATTATGTTTCTAAGATTGGGAGGATGCTGAAAAACTAATATCGGCGTGGTGGGAAAGAGAGATCTGGTATCGGGGTTAGATTGGGGTATCTGGAAGTGGGAATGCAGAATTAGTTTGATCTCGTTGAGTTTAGGACGAACCTTGTAGTATGAGTAGGTTGAGTGTGTGTGGCTTCACGTCATATCGGTTTGACTAGAAGGTTTAGTTTGTAGCGTCGGTTGACTAAATCCTCCTGGAGGCGTTGGTTATATGTTTCGGTTGCGGAGGTCGTGGAATTCAGGCGTTGTCCTCTTGGGAGAAGGGAATAGCTGTTTCCTGTGGCAATGATGAGAACTTGAATAATACAAGTATTGAATGTGGTTGGTTGATTTTACATGATCGTAAGTGGTAAGGGTGTTGTTATCCAAAGTTTTGTTTATATCAAGGAATGTGACTTTAGTCTTTGAGATAGATGAAGTGAACTGGACAACAGGGAACTGGTTCAGCTGTTCTAGGAACGGGTTGAGTCTGGCCTCACCATGAGACCACAACATTAGGACATCATCCAAGAAACGTATCGAAAGTAGAGGAGTTAACGGTTGGGTTTGTAGGAAATCGTGTTTAAGCTTGCCTGTGAACAGGTTGGCGTAGGAAGTGGCCGTTCTCGTATCCATGGCTGTGCCTCGGATTTGAAGGTAATGTTTGTTTTCGAATGTGAAATGGACATGAGGAATGTTGGTGTACAAGGACGTAACATCTGTAGTAACAAGCAGTATGTCAGAAGGGAGAGGCGGTAATTTACGGATTATTTCAAGGAAATCTTAGGTATAGCGTATGTAATCAGGGAACGCTTAAATATGTGGTTGTAAGAAGGAGTCAACGAAAGTGGAAATATGTTCAGTTGGGAATTATAGCTGGCCACAATGGATCTGTCGTGGTTACCGGGTTTGTGAATCTTTAGTAGTTGGTGGAAAGTACGAGCGCGTGAGCTGTCTGGATTTTGGTATTTTAGGGAAGTTTCGGATATGCCTGCACGAAGACCGTTAATGGTGATACATTCGTAGATTTTCTGTTGGTGGGTTAGGTCTGTGGTGGTTAGTTTCTAGGTATTGGAATCAGGCAGTTGGCGGTCATCCTTCTTGAGGTAGTCAGCTTTGTACAACTGGACTGTGGTAGTTCCCTTGTCGACTGGAAGAACCATTATGTCTTGGTTCTCACGAAGCGCTGCAAGGGCTTTGTGCTGGGAGTGGGTTAGGTTAGGCTGATCGGGAATTTATTGAGGGAATTCGCTAGTGGTAGTTGTGGAAATTATTGTCAAGATATACGTACCGTTCGAGGGAATTACTCCTAGAAAGGAGTGGTGGATTCTGCGCTGATGAAGAGCGGAAACGTTCCAGGCTACAGTGAAATTCACTGGAGAATTGGAAGATTTTTGGCCCTGAAGTAGCGCCATCCTAGTCTGCGGGCAAATAATAAAACAGAGGAAGAAAATGATTGTCATGATTAGTGGGTTAAAATGTGAGGCCTGTGGATAATATATCAGTTTCAAGTGGAGAAAAGGAGTAGCTGCGTAAGTTTTAAACGGAGGTGGCAGTGGAATCGGCTCGGGTATCCGGTTTATTCAAGGGTGGGTTCTGAGTTCTGATTCTAAATTTTTACTGTAGGGTTCGTTTTAGAAGTAGATCCAATTGGGGAAAATGAGTAGTTGTCAATTAGAACGGAAGTAGCAGAAGAATTGTCCTGGAAACCAGTTTCTTTCAGTGATTGTGGTCTGAGGTCTGATTCTGGATTATTACCGGTTGGTTGAGTTTTGGGAGTCGATACTGGTATTGGTAGGTTTACAAGTAGGGGAACTGGATGTTTGTATATGAGAGGTAGTGGTAAAGAGCAACCAGCTTGGAAAGCCTGACGACAAAGATGGGATAATTTATTCAGATGTTTCTGGTTCATGTAAGAATATAGATAATTGGCCGGTGTCCAGAAAATGGAAATACTACCGTATCAGTCATGTGAGCTCGACAGGAGGATTTTATTGAGAGACTGAATGGTGATGGAGAGATTTCCTACGGGCTGCAGATGAAGGGAACACATATCCATTTTGTATAAGGACAACACAGGGTCTTGAAAGATTTATTTTGTCAAGACCTTTCAAACCAGATAACACTCGACGCCCTTTACTATTTTAAATTTTTGAAGTTTCCTCCGCGTAATTCCCATTGGGAAGGCTTGGGGGGCAAGTTTTATAGCTCAAAATGATAGCCCCTCAAAATAATGCTAGATGTGTTTTGGTATTTTCTCACACTTGTAACCGTTCGGACAATATAAGGGGTGGCGAAGGACTGTATGGACACCCTGTATATGTAAAAAGTACTTCTAACAAATCATGGAATGAAAGGAGTTTCTTCTCGTAAATGATTACTATAATTTACTTGTTTGAGTATTACATATTGAACAGATTTTACAACTTTTAAAGGTTTTTTGACGTCAGTTACGTAGCGAAATGATTTTCCTCTTTCTTCTTGGCTAACATGATCGGGAAATTCGATGGGGAAATTGCCTTGTGCATGGTTCTATTACTTTTTGTTCACAGAGACGGTCCAGTTCTTGTTTAATTTCAGAACGTAACTGAACAGGAAGAGGATACTACTTTACGTATATATGTGGATTTTCATGTGAATAGAAAGAATATTTATTTAAAGTAATTAAGTAATATAAATATACTTAATTAATAAAAAATATAAATATATAGAAACATAATTTCCGGCAAAGAAATTAAGTTCAGAAGATTCGGAAGGCCCCCCCATCACAATCACTGCAGATCGTCATCATCAGCTATGTCTTCAGTAAAGTGACATGGGAATAGTGTGTTTCAGTAAAGGTGTTATACCAAAAGATGAGGAAGACTAGTAGAAAACATCACAATATTCGATTGAGTTTTTTCGTCTTCCTAGAAGTCTGGATTTATGGGGATGAAATTGGGGTTTTCTGCTTTTAAATAAATTTCAATTCTCTGTTAAGTCTCTTGTTCTTATGCCTCAGAACATTTCATCCAAGGCAGGGTGGGGATGTTGGCCTGTTCGTCCATTGAAACTGATAAAATAATTTCACAGGGCACCGTTAATGCAACTGTGATGTATCGATGCAGACGTACAGTGATAGTAATATTATTAAAGAATACCATCTCCGAAGTTTCGCCAGTGTGTGCTGAAGGTATGACGGTAAAAACAGGCATAAACTGTCAGTATCAGGTTCGAAAAGGGGATCCATAGTCTAGTGGTTAGAGCGTTGGACTCATGTCCGGGTGGTCCCGGGTTCAGTTCCCGGATGGAGTCCCACTTTTCGGCGTCCACTCAGTGTCGTGAGGCAAATTGGGGAGTCACATGAATAATGACGTGACGGCCACTCGGTAAAAGGGACCACTGGGCTTGTCAGTCAATTAACAGTGACCTCTTGTCCTTAAATACGAGCTTTAATAAAATATAACCGATTTTGAACTTCGATGGGGACGACTATTTCGATGTCCCTGTCCGAAGTAAGAATGTCTTAGTTTCCTCGTTTAGACGTGGTGGAACTATCGTTCTTGGAACCATTATTGCTGGCGGGTTTGGGCAAACAGTTACGGCTAGGTGATGTTGACCATTAAAGTTTTAACAGACTGTAGGGCCAAAACGATGTGCATTTGATCTGGCATTATTACGAAAATCAATATTGCTGCGAATATTCCTCCTCTCGTTATTATGTTTATTCTTAGGGCATGGACCAGAATCAATTTGCATTACTAATTGCGACAACTTATAAGTTAAGTACCGGATCATGGGATGCAGAAGTGCTCGGGTGTGAGTTTGAACGTGCGACATCGGAGGATTTTTACAAAAGGTTGTTCAGCTAATCTATTTGTTGTGGTTTGGTTAGCGAATCCGCATCTGAACTTATAGATATGATATCGTTAGGAGTACTGATGAGAAAAGGTTGTGCAGCGGGAGGGGAATAAACTGAAGACCAAGGACCTGCCGCCAAAGGTATATATGCCGTATTTGTGTTTGACATTGCACTTGGACCGTAAGTGGGTATAGAATTATTGAACATTGTGGAATTAGCTGGTGCACTGAGATCGGGAAAGAGAATAGGGCCATATAATGGAGCTCGCTTAACATCGTTGCAATAAAGATAGAATTTGATATATTTCTTTCATGTGACTTACCGCAACACCATACAAATTCTTGTCCATATTTTGGACTTATTTTTATATGTACCAGTCTAGTAACTGTTGACTTCGGCCCGTCACAATTATCCGTCACGATCGAGTTAAAGGACACCCCATGTCCCTGCAGGGACTCGAACCCGGGACCTTAGACCGCACGGCTACCCGATCGCCTCCACTTCTATAATGCAAGACTTCTTTTACTTCACAAAGGAGTCTCTCCACACTGATGCACGTGAAGGAATTGAGGTGCTGGATTTAACTAAGAGTTCCTTCGAAAGAGGAAAGAAATGAATAATGCTTAAGTTACCTTCTCTCATGCTGAGAAACGTGTTCAACTTCTCTATTTCATTTATAGTTTGAGTCTCTGAGCCCGGTCCTTCCGTTCACACCAGCCTGTTAGATTCTTTCTTTTTATATGTATGAAATAAAGGAGTTTCTTTCCCTCTTTCTTTCTGTGGTCCTGTCAGTGGCGGCGTAAGAGGGAAGGGCTAACGGTGCCCACGCCCCGGGCCACACCTGCCGGTCGCCGACGTAAGTGAGTAATCGCTTGTTAAGATTAATCAGTGGAGCACATCGATTGTGGTCGGTGACGCAATACGCCGTCTCAGGACTCTCACTTGTGCGCTTGACTGTAACGGTTGATGGAGCATGACTCTCCATAATCCGAATAAGCAATCTGATGATTAGGCTACGGCGAATGAGTGAGAAGATATCTGTCTTGTCAAGTGAACCCCCGTGGGGCCCCCAGTTTTCTCGCGTGGCTCGGAATGACGGAAAGTAAAATATTTCGGCCAACAGTAGCAATGTGTGCTCACGATTGTGTTTGCGAACGGGCATCAATTAAGTTTACTTGCCCCTGATCCCAGGTTGCACACTAACGCTGAGTTCTATAAGTGTACCTGCGTTTTGTGATTCTGTTGTTTTTTTTCTAGCGGTTTACCGGTATTCTCTGTTGCTATTTTCTCCTCTGAGGCTTTATGTGTTCATGTCAACTCATGCCAATCTGAGGTTTTCATTTTTTTGTTAGTCACTACTCTCTTTTTCCGGTTTCTCTGGTTTCTGCCGTTTGGTAGCAGTAGCTGTTTAGTTATTATTTTAGTATTCTTTGTCTTCATGGAATGACAATTTGTTTTAGCCGTGTTTTGACAGGACTCTTGCTGCTTGACCTGCAACTTTTTCTGTTGGTTTCGTCTCCATTTTCCTCTTGTCCGTTTGGTTGTTTCCTGTTTGAATGTGCAGAATCACTTCCCGAAATTTGGGGCATTGTTTCAGGGTCACTATGTATAGATGCTGTCATAGGTCACAGGTGCGGATTGTTCCAGTAGTTGTGCCTCATTCGTACATAATTTCTTTCCACCATATCTAATGTAGTTAAACATTAGAAACACCAATTCTGTGGTTTAGTGTAGGAGGCGGTGGGTAAGGTGCTTTACATCTTTTGAAGTGAACTTTTTCCCCTTGTAATATTTATGCTAAGATACAAGTTTTTCTGTGGTGTGTTAAATCCTCTTTTGGTTTATCGTATTATTCTAGTGAGAGATTCAAAAGACTCCAGTTGATTTTGCAGAGGGTTGGTTTGTCCTAGTTTTCCGTTATAGGAATATTACATGGTGGGTCATAATACACTAGGTTTTTTAACGATGTTTCAGTTTAGAGTTATCTTGTGCTTTTCTAGCCAATCACAGATTAAGGTGCCTCATGATGATCCTTTCCTTTGTTGTGGTGAGCGAGGGGTTCCAGCATCTCTTGCGTTTGAGTAAGTTGTTCGTTAAGTTTTATCACTTGCTTTTTGTTGTTATACACTTCTAATTTTTGATTATATATAAAAAGATATTTAAAAAATTCCGGCCTGGGCCTAAGATGCCTAAAGGGCATAAAATGAATTCAGATTATAAAAAACCCATAGTGGTAGTTTCCGGTTTTTCAGATTGACACTAAAAGACCCTGCAGTCAGCAACCTCTTCGTTTATTTATCAGATCTGCGTAATGCAGAATAGTTTGTCTACTGTTATTATTGAGACTGGTGAGTGTCTAGACCAAACCCAATTTTGTGCTGCTTTAACAAAATATTTATTGCGTATCAGCTTGCTAAGTAATTTCCTGAATTCTTTTCAGTTCTCTCCGAACCTGTGTTTGGGTCAAGAGAGTGCAGTTCACCTCTGCTTGCTAGCTGGGTGTGTTATGGGGGTGTTGCTTCGTAGAAGTACAGTTTTGTGTGTACAGATCTGTAGTTGTACTAACAAGTATAATTTGTGGTGATAGTTCTATTTTCCAAGTAGGTTGTACTGAGAGGTACAGGTGAGTCGCCTTTTCAAATTGTGCAAAAAAGTACAGGTTGTGCTTAAATATTGGAGACTTTACCAAGAAGTACAAGTTTGCGGTGTAATGGTGCGTAAGGTTTTTGTATCTCCATTGTTTCCATATGGTCTCCTCGTAAACTACTCGGAGACTGTGTGCTGCACTAGACGTGACACCATAGTATTTCGACAAGTCGTCTCATCAGCTGAGAACTGAGCAAATGGGAATCTCGTATGTCTTGTTAGCAACTTGCTCAGTGAATAATTTTTGCGTTCAAGTACTCCCCATATTTAACCTTTTTGGGTGAATCCTCTTGGGCCAATTGCATTCGTCCTCTCGTGCTTGAAACAGCCAATCAGTTTGCAAACAAAAACAATTTGGTTTGAAGGTTTGAAATTTCGTAATCTTATCTTTTTAATCTACCCCAACATACCAAGGAAGATTTGGGCGTGTTATTATATTCTGCCCTTCAGTGTTACTTATTACCTTAGCTGTCCTGTTCGTCCTTTCTTGCCCTTGCTTGCTTCTCAGCTTCTGCAGCCCTCCTAAACGTCCTAACGTTACTGAACCACAGCCTAATGAGGAATAGTGAGCTTGAGAATTGGCCCTGAAATTTTCCGAAGTTCTCAATATTACTTCCAGTTAACCAACACTTCCGAATCCAGTATTCTTCGTCTTCGTTTCAAGTCTTCACGTGGTTCCTAATTCCGTGTGCTGGAGCATTAGAGTCTTAAGAAGTACTACAATTGTCTAGATTACCAAGACCAAACTAGGAACTGCAAAGTAACGAAATAAAACGAATATTAAAATAGTATCGGTGAAATTATCGCAAAAGTATTGTGGCAAAATTGGATTATGTTTTACCCACCCTATCTTAAATTTTGCTTCACCTTAT
>JAGDQP010042976.1:0-11297 GCA_022664845.1 Lepisma saccharinum
TACTTCAAAGGAATAAGTAACGTATACCTATTTTTGCTGGACGACTTCCATCTCTCGTAGCTTCAAGGGCAAAGTGACCTCACCTCGTACTGGTTTCTTCCGGGTGCCAGAGTAATCGATAAGCACGACGTTCGTAGCAGGTCTTAATTGGGGATGTGAGATAACAGCGCTGATTTTCTTCCAAGTCCTCTGAGCACACAACGAAATATCCGCACCACTATCCACTAGAGCGGTAACATAATGATCTAATATCTGAATTCCAATTGTAGTATCATAGTTCACATTAATATTGGCTCTAACTTTCGGATCCGTCACAACTTCTGTATCCTCTTCACTGTTGTATTCCCATTCACTCATACACAGCACAGAATATTGTATTGGATATTTCTTGACTTGATCCACACAGTTCAAGCGTTCATTATGTACACTTTTCTCACTCACTCGTTCCACATTCACACGCATTTCATCGACATTGGTATGGGTCATCTCTTGTAATGGCGTCACTCCTTCGACCCGAAAGGGGGACGAGTTTATCAGTTTTTTGAGTTGATGAGAGGTGATGGGGTAGAAGTTTCCCTCATCCTTTCACCATCCTGGGAAGATGGACTTCTTCCTGGTGATCGGGATCCATTGTTCGGTGACGTTCGGTCTGAGTTCGACACTGGACGCTTTCGACCACGACCTCTTCCTCCGCGTTTCTTCGAACCACGTTGCTTCCCCCTCTGTGATTGATTACTTGTTTCTTGATTTACTCTACCTCCTGACGCTGATTCGGTTCTTCCATCCTCCATTTCTTCAGAGCTTCGTGAGATACTTCCTCGGGTTTCTACTTCCTCTTTTGTAACGCTTCGAACAAAGACTGGTTTCCCTTTACCATCATCTTCTTTGCTCCGAGGGGCTGAGGGTCTTCTCTGTTCCGCAGCTTCATAGATGGTATCCAATTTCCGAACAACGTCTAGCAAATCAACTAGTGTAGTAAACTTTCCAGAAGCCAGCTGTCGTTGATAAGATATGGGTAATAAGCTGATAATAGTACTGCAGATCTGCGTATCTGAAGCCAGTACATCCAAGTCTCGTAAACGTCTAAACCGTTCGGTGACAAACTGTTCCACACTTCGATCCACGCGTGGGTTGAATTGTATTGTTCTGAGGCGAGTAATATAAGTACATACTACTTCCTCCGATTGGTAGAAGGTGATAAAGGCACGTCTAAAGTCTGCATACGTATGAAAATTACCAATTTGTGAATAAAACCAGGAAAGTACCGAACCTCGCAGCACAAACGGAATAATTTCTAACATTTGTCCGGGCGGAATACCCACTAGACTTGTTTCTCGGTCAAGCTGAGACAAGAAAGCGCTTGCGGTCATGTCATCACCATTAGGAAAACAGGTAAATGATCGTAAATCTGCTAGGCGAACCTTCACTCTCCTTTCCGGAACTTGTGTCTCTGATTCACTCTCTTCAAATTCCAAACGCCTTTGCCTTACTTCTCTCTGACGGGCATCGGATCTTTTTCCACGTTCTCGTCGATGGTGTCGATTCCTACACTCCGTGAAGCTTCTCCGGCGTTGAATTCCAGTCGTACCATCCTCTGTTGACCTTGGTGGGCTGTCCTGTTCTGAAAATCCGCTTTCTGGTCCTGTACTTGATTCTTCACACTTCACACATCGATTTACACTTACCCTTCCGACGTCTTTGATAGCTAAGTTGGGAGAACACTGAGATATAACTTTTTCTGGGGTATCAATAACACCTGAACGCTGTGGAGGTAATTCTTTATTCACATCGAAACATTGACCCGACACACATTCATCTAAGTAATATCGCGACGCAATTTTGGTACTATTTGAACCTAAACCTGGATAGGATGTGGGTGCCTTACCAATATGATCCTCTAGCTGTCGTTCAACTCGTTCCAGTCTTACTTGGTGTTCATCCATGGTCCTACGTGTAGTAACTTCCCATTCCTCCAACTGCTCTGCCACCAGTGTTGCCTGCTCGTTAATTTCACGGCGAGTCTCTTGTCGATGTTCCTCGAGTTCATCTTGTATCTTCTGTTGTTGTTCTGTCACCAATTGGAATTGTTCGTTGACTGCATTGCGTATCTCCTGAGGTTGTGCACGCATTTCTTCTCTCAATTCCTTGACATCTTGTTGGAGCTCCTGTCTCTGGGTCTCAATTTCTTCCCGAATTTTCTGTTGATTTTTAAGGATCTCTTCCCGCAATTTCTGCTGCTGTTCGTTCATCTCCTGAAATTGTTCATTGATTTCATTACGTATCTTCAGCGGCTGTTCCTTTAGTTCCTCACTCAGCTTCCGGATGTCTTCATGTGTTTCCTTCATTTGTTCCTGGATCACTGCTTGCAGTTTCTGTTGCTGTTCTTGGGTCTCTTGTCGCTGTCCCTGAATCTCTTGACGTTGTTCCTGGATCTCTTGTCGCTGTTCCTGGATCTCTTGACGTTGCTCTTTCATTTGTTCTAACATCTGTAGTAATAATGATCCAAAACTCTCTTCTTTTTGTTCCTTAGGTTCGGGTGATTGTGCTTCTGTGCACTGAGAACAGATCCACGACTTGGTCAGCGTAACGCCTGGGTCAGACTGCTCCTTCTTGACGCAAGAACTATCGCCCCTGCCAACGCATTCAACATGATAAGTCTTACGACACCGGAAACATGTAATAGTTCCACTGTCCGGTCGATTCTGTCCGCAACATAACCTAATTGCCTCACGTTCATCAATACCGGTGATACCAGTAGATTCAACGAGTTGCGTTTCACTTTTTATTGGCTTCATGGTGTGGTCCTCCATAGTTCGTTTGCAACAACCGTTAGTGCCTACGAGTTCTACTACAATGGTGACAGTATTATGTCCAAGATGAACACACGAAAAAGTATGCTGATAAAATTCGTAACACGTTAATCCTCTTCTTCGTCCCGGGTTTCGGCACCAAATTAATATGACGGTTCTTGGTAAGCGAAGAATTCCTTCCTCCCGGAGTACCAATCCGTACAATAATTTACCGGGCAGTAATTAAACGTGTACGTCCCACTTCTCTTGAAAAGAGCACCGCGGGATGATATAGCTTCCGTGATAACGAGCGAGGACAAAGGCAACCCTACTGCTCACCCTTGGGGTCCTGTATAATACTTCCAAACCAGTAAGCCAGTGAATTCCGGAGACAAAGGTTGGTGGAACGGTAATACCGATAATAGGTCCTCTGAGCCCCGAAATAATGTAAAAACGCACAAAAATCAACAAATAGATGAATGTGTGCAAATGGCGGGAAACGGTCGCAAAGTGCGTGGTGAACGTTGAAACACTTGAAAGTGGGTGAAAAACACTGTATTTAGGCGGAAAACCACGTTTTTAGCATTTGGAGCCCCGACTCCAAAATTCCCAAATCTGCGGACACTTCTACTGACTCCGACCAAAATATTGAAAAGTATCACTTTTTGTGTGACTTCACGAAATAGCTTAATAGAAATGTTTTCTTCAGTATTCCAATAAATACTAACACTTTCTACACTTTTTAGAATACTTTATTACTATTTTCAGAAATCGAACTTTTTTCCGGTTTTTGGTATGCCGTCGGTACAAAAGGTAAAACATACATAAAAATGCCAATAAGTTGATATGTTACTACAAAGTAATGAATATATTTAATATTTGACCTGATTACAGGGCACACACACGATTATTCTTTTGTGTGTGCGTTTACTTCTGTAGGTACGTGATAATTTTACCAAAAATTGAGTGCGTTTGAATGTGTCCAAACAAGAGTAACATACACAATAATGCACTCTACTAATAACGAAACGATCAAAATGCTTTTGATCTCAATTATAAGAAATTATCGTTAGTGAAAATGTTTATCGGCCGGGTACCCGTAAAGCGTTGAGCCCAACGTTACACAATTTTTACTTAATTCTGCAACTATATTTTCCTTACGCTCTTACGACGTTTACGTGCACCTGTGCTCCATGAACATTCGAGTCCGATGAAGTATATTTTATACTTAACATGCACAACAATATTTATTTTTCAATAACAAGTAACAAGGTTGTACTTCACATTAGATGACGGAGTACAATTAAATTTCTCGACATTCGGCTTTAATCTCTGAACGTGCTTTGTTGACATATACCCGATATGCACTGATCAAGAATTATTATATTTCAAGTGTCGCTTTAACAGACGTCCTGACAGTTTGAAGAAATTGTATGCGACTTATATCACAATCTTTTTAATAGTATTATCTTTACTTTTACGAGTTAGGTTTTCTCTAATATTACTTCAGTTCAATGTACTTGTAGCGCGCGAATAATTCTATTGTATCACAGTATTACCTAATTTACGCTGTTAGTATCTGTTTTATAATACAGGAGTTTTGAACTGACTACTTAGATTCCGTACAAAACTTTTTTTTTCTTACAATTCTTGTGTTTGCATTGATTTTTTATTTATTTGCTTTCGAGTCCAATGAATGCTAGCAAATTACGACTTAAAACTAAATATACCAAAAGAATAATAGGATCCTTTATTTAGTGGAATTGTATTTCTTTAGTTATTGCCCACAGAAAAACTATCTAAACGAAGGCAAGGTAAAAACGCATATCGGATAATCGACGACGACGTTAACAATAGCGTCCGAGCATCAACCACCCGCGTTTAATCACGTGACTTCTTTTTTGTCTTCAAGAGCACTGTTGACGATATGTAACTGATGCAACGAGGATACGCATAATCCGATGTCATTTCACTCGACACAATAAAATATATTCCTTTCTTAAGCTTGCAAATAGTCAATGCAAATATGTAATTGGATTCCAACAGGTTGTCTATAATTAAGAGAAACGAAAAGGGTTACCTTCAGTGCGGCGTACAAGTCGTCCAGCAAAAATAGGTATACGTTACTTATTCCTTTGAAGTAATGATTCCAGCTTTTCGTCCTGTTTTGTGTTCCTGTGAATCCTTGGAACTTACTGATCCTCTTGCACTATAAGTTTTGTATATATAAGTAATTACACTTGTAAAATAACAGTTTTTTGTCACTGGCGCACGCTTAATGTTTCCTCTCCGGGCAGCGCGCAATGTCTTCTGCTGTATCGGACGATGCAATGTTGCCAGCTCGCTCGGGCAGACTTGTTCAGGACCACCACAAACATACGTCGGGCGTTGACTCAAGCGTCTCTTCATGCATGCGACGATATCAATGCGTGTCGGAATATAAAAAATACTTTAAGAATATCCAACTGCACTAAATGTTATTATAATCATGTGAGGGCGAATTACCTGTCCGTCACATAACTACTCTAACAAACACTTAGATTATCCATCACTAGAACTTTATATTATATGTTATAAATAGTTTTTTAATATATTATTTTCCTTTATTAATGTTGTATGTTATGAATAGTACTAGTGGTAAACCACAGGGAATTTTCGAAGTAAACAAACAGGGAAGATTGTTTATTTTCTACGAGGCAAAAAACCCTGGTTTTATGGACGAACTTTTTTGCATTTTTATTACCAATATTCTCTACTTAGCACACGTTAAGCATTTCTTGTTTAGGTTTAATAAAAGTACAGGTTTTTACGTTAAAAAGTGTACAAAAAGCTTTCTATTTACATTACGAATGCAATGTATCTCATAAGCAACCTTGTACACGAGAGAAAAGTTGCGTCCACTTAAGGGCTTTAGTTATGTTGCGTCCACTTTTGGCGCAGACCGAGGAAACTTAAATAAGGCTTCAAATCTTTGTCAGAGGCGGTCCCAATACGCATGTTTTTCTATATGTATATTTTCAACATTAATTAAGATATTCAGTACTTCATGGATCATCAAATGTCGTCAGGGTCCCCGTAAAATTATAAAAGAACGTTTTCTTCAAAGTAGCTTCAAAAATTGAAAATCAATGTTTTTTTCGGCGTCCATGTTTTTTATATCAATTGTTTTGAGTAAGACTGACAGAAGTGGCCGGATATTGGTAGTCAGTAGCCAGTTACTGGAAACGTATTTTTTTCCTATATGACAAAATTTATTTTATACAGCGTTAATGTATGACCTAAACCCCAAGCTACGCATTGACTCCTTAAGTGGCCGAAAACTCTTACCGTCAACCTTGTTAACGAGTTGCAGTCAGCGAAATAGCGAAGTTTCTTTAAGTGTTCGTACAAGGTACAGTTTTTTTTTATATGTGACAAATATGTCATGCTTATGCATAGAGTACAATGATGAATGCTGTTTTCGTAGTTCTTTTATGCGTGATTGCTTCTTTACATATATTGTACAAGGGTGTTTTGTTATAATTATTTCTGTGCGTCTGTCCTTACAACCAGCATAACGAAATCAAAAACAAAATATCAACAGAAGATAGAGCAACATTTTGTCTCTTTGTTCTTAAATAAACAATGAAACCTGGCGGATGCTAAATATGTTGTAACTGACGTCATCAAATTAAAAATAGAATAATATGCCGGGATCATAATCAGCATTTTATCATTTCACAGCAATTTTAGCTGTTTGCGTTGTCTGCTTGGTCATTATAACGTTGTATTTTATTTGGTAGCAACAATGCTATAATGCTTTTATGATAATAATTTACATTAGCATAGAAAATAACATTCACTGGAGTTGCTAGCAGAAAGACCAACGAAACGATCGGTAGGAATTCGAATGAAACGATCAAATAAAGTGCTTATTACATTTTTCGATTGAATAAATTACATGAAATTTCTTCTGTGCAGACTGAATTTTCAAAACCATCAACATTATTTCGTCTTTGTAGGCTTTCTATATTATTTGTGTATTAGATGAATACCCAGATTGAATTTTCTTCCTCGTATACCGGTAACTAATTTATATCGAAGAATACTTGTTAGTTATTGCTTCTATTTAGTGAGATTTTAACTAATGTCTATGAGGAGTATAGATGTAAACTATAAGAGAGAAACTTCCACTGACACCTCGTACAATAAAGAAAACGTAGGTTACGTCACCATCGAAAGAACTAGAACGGTGGTGACTGGCGCAAAATTCGTAAAAACTGTTGTTTTTTTTGTTTTGTTTTTTAATTTTCGTGACCCTTTAACAACAAATGCTGTTAGAAGCAGCCAATATTATTTTATTATTAATGAAATTATTTTAAAATTTAATTCCTCTTTAGACCGTCCAAACCTTTTTGTGTGGTTCTGTGCTCCTTTCTGGGAGCCGGACATGTCCGGAATATTACTTTTCTACGCGGAGTAATGTCAGGCCGCCACTTGTTCGTTTTTTCCTCTCGAATATTCCTAGAGTTTAAACAAATGAACAAGACGTTTCTCCACCTGGGCCTCCATTGTTTTTTTATTTACGGTAAACTCAATTGTTATGAGTAACAGTGCATCACGATTTGCAGTCTACAGTTTACGGCACATTAAACTAAAGATGGGCAAAAAATAGCAACTACAATTTTTAGAACTTATTTTTCGTTAAATTGTTATACCCGTTGCTTCTGAAAAATAACGGTTTAGATAAAGACCCCAAATTGTTTATTATGTTGGCAGCCTATATTCTTGTATCTATATTCAATAAGAAAAATTACGAAGTAAATTTGCATGTGCTACTGGTCTTTTCTTCTTTTTCGACAAGAGTATGCGCTGCCCAAAATAAAAGAGAGAGATATATATAAAATAAAAGAAACGTTGTTGGGTTTCGAATGCTTGTGGTATAAATCACATTGCGACTAAACACGAGAATGTTAAATGGAACGAGTAAAAAATCCTACTAAAGGAGAGGTGGCAGTGATAGTGGTGTGTTTACGTTTTGCGTGTATGCTCGTGTGTGTTACACAGGGAACCTTAAGTTCAGAGTTTTATCTCTGGGTTGTAATCCACGCGCACATGCTTTAACGCCTATCTTGATACATATCCTTTCCCTCCACTAGATGTTGGACTCGCATTTCTGATACAATTACTATAGGATTTCAGACGTTGCATAGCAAATGCAAGTAGAACCTTTCTCCTCATTCCTCCCTTCCTAGCTTTACATCGCTTCCACAAGGTGGCATTTCTGGCTAGCAAGCGACAAGACCTTCCATGCTGCAGAAAGGTCGTCTGCTAGTTCCCGTCATTTACTAGCAGTTTCTCTGTGTGTGTGAGAGAGGGAGAGAGAGCTTGTATACATGTGTGTGTGTGAGAGAGAGAGAGAGAGAGAGAGACAGCGTGTATATGTTCCTTCATGCTTTCAACAGCGAAGTTAACACAGAATGCTGAATCTCGCGCGCGACTTTCTGGATATTGGAGTGACTCCTTAGTGTCGGAAGGCGCCAGAGCAAATATTTTATCTCGTATGCTCACCTCCAGTCTAATCCAATGTGGACCAAACTTTCAGTTCTAACTCAAGTTTATACGTTTCTTATCGCCGTGCGACCCTTTTTTTATTTAAGTTTTAAATCCTGAGTTATTTGTATAATAGTATACCGTACTCTGTTTGTAATGGAAAGTACTGCAAATAATATTTATTTTTTTGCAAGAATTAAAACATGGATTGAAAAAGGCCACACTACGATATCAAGCGTAAAAGGCTGAGTTAGAACTGAAAATTTGGTCCATATTGGCTTCATCTCCCTGTCTTCATATATTCATGAAACTTCTGGAAGAATCAGCCGTCAGTGCAGTATCGCTTTTAGACAGAGATTATTGGGGGCGACTCATGTCACTTTAATCGTGAAATCATAATTTGAAAGCTATGGCATTGTATCGTCCTATTACAAATGCTGTGTATATATATTGTTGCGCTCATCAAGTGAATCTATTTATGAGGAAAACTGCTTTTTTAAATGGATTTCTTTTTCAAATTTGCAAGGTGTATGTACTTTTTTCTCGTTCCCCCCCCCCACTTTAAATATTTCATAGCCCACTAGAGCTTACAAATTAACATGAAATAAAATGGACTGCAGCCTGGAGATCTTGTCCATTGATGAGTGATATGTTTTCAAAGATTATGATGTCATTATTTTATTGAAGTCTCAGCACTCATCAGTCGACAAGAATTCGAGGTCGTTGTCCATTGTATTTCATGGTAATTTGTAAACTATAGTCCGCTATTAACTTACATTTTTGATAGTGCTCTTAGTTACAGAAATATTTTGATCAATGTTAAAAGTGGGGGTGGGGGAGCGAGGAGCCCTCTTATTGGAACTTCCTGTTCAGGAGCATAAATACTGTCTTCGAACATAATAAGGATATTATTCAATGCCTGAATAAGATAGTGAAGATTGAGGAAGAGAAAAATTCAAACACAATCCATCGCCCTGAAGTACTCAAGAAAACACTTACTAGCAGCCATTTTAATTTCTTGCTTTTTTTTAGTAAAATAATGCTTCTTGTGGAAATTTGGTTTAATCAGCTTCAAAATCGAGAAATTGGGCCTTCCTTGGCACAAAAGATTATTTTCCATTTTACTTTGAAACAAATATTAGGCATATAAAATACCAGCTTGATGATTCGAGTGAAACAACAGAAAGTAAAAACGCGGTATCAAAAGGGAGAAATGGATAAAAGAATGTAATGGATAAGGAAAGCACAGAAAGTATGTGATGTTATTACTTGCGAAGCAAAGTCCTTGCATTCACATGGCACGTTATGGCAGCCACGCTGTTTAATCCAGAGAAATTTCCGAGCTACTTTTGCAATTTTCCAAAACACTGTGGAGAAATGATTCAATTTACACATTTCTTGACAAAAAAAAAATGTCACGAACTGTCTTCAATCCACTCGACCGAAAAATTTCAATCAGTCAGAAGCTGTGAATTTGTTCGACTTTATTGTTGAAAATAGCTTGAAGAAAACGTTTAGTGAATCTTCAGAGTTTCTAAAACTGATATTGACAATAACAATGACACAAATTTCTAGGCACGAAAAATTGTGACAAACTATCAAATTCTATTCTCAATATTATAGCTACGACATTTTTCTAAGTTTCTCAAAATCTTAACTAATTAATTTAACGTCCTTTTATTTGAAAATCTAGTTACTTATTTTGTTTATATGTTACATAATTACACTCTGCGATGATTGATTGTGACTGATTAGCTAGCCAATCCTCTCTCATATGGTGAAAGTCCAGGCTCGTAGCCAGGGGCTGGGCTGAGCCGCTGTAAATAAACCCAAGTCCTTACCTAATTTTTCTTGACCCCCTACTGTTTGTGGCTGGCGGCGGACCTGAGTGCAACACCCAGTGGAGGCAACGTGGGGAGTGAGGCATTGGTTACACACTGCAATGAAAGAAAAAAAGACTGGTATGCTATGATTTGCAGCTCAGATAAAGTGTTGTCAGCTCCTAATGAGATATTATATTTAAATAAAACGCATTGTTATCAGCAAATAACTCTGCGGCTGAAAGCGTTGGGCAAGGCAGAAGAACAAGTACCCCGAGGTCCTGCCCAGATTTCTGCATGGCTTCATTTCATAACTTGGTAAGAAATGTATGTGCTTTATTTCTTTCATGCAGAAGTAATGAATTTCTATTGAAGTTTAAATTGAAATATTAAAATTTTCTACCTACTAGGGAAATCATTTCTTACTGCTCCATGACTTCATGAATAGTTCTGATGGCATCATCGATTTTCCTACACCCCTGATATCATAATCAGTATCTCATAATTTTGACCAGCACTCCTTACGAACCCCTAGAAATAATCCTATAGTTACATCTAATACCACTAGACTCAAGTCTAAGCTCTGAATACCCACAGATTAGACCCTGCTAATTGAGAATCCAGGGAAATCCTAGGATGACATTTTGAAATGGAAAGTGTAGTTTCAACACAACTTACCACGATATCATAATGTTCCCTTTAGTTTTGATTTGGTAGAGTCAAAGATATACGGGATTGGTTTATAGCCCTCAACCCTTTATTACCATACAAGAACAAAATTACCGTCCCGAAGAACACAGTTTACAGTTATCTGAGTAAAATGATTAAAGATGGCTTATTTAATAGTGATCAGTTAGAGATTCTGGAAAATAGGATGACGCCAGTTCCTTAGCAAGCTGCGTGTCGGGAAGTTGTACCAGTTCCTTGGCGAAGTACGTACGGAGAACATTAAGGTATGAGTACACACCAGTTCCTTGGCGAACTACGTGTGCGGATGGCACCAATTCCTTAGCGAATTACGTGTCAGGTGGTTGTACCAGTTCCTTGGCGAACTACGTACAGGTTAAGTTAGGACTTATGTGTGAGAGTGCACACCAGTTCCTTGGCGAACTACATGTGCGGGATAGTACCAGTTCCTTAGCGAACTACGTACTAG